>OU892290.1:7776519-7856713 GCA_917834065.1 Ceutorhynchus assimilis
TGTTACAGACGATACACAGTTGCAACAAAACAACAAACTATCAAGCTAGCAGTGCTTTGAGGTCCCACCTTCAACAAATTCAAGATAATTTGGGTAGGTTTTGTCGGGTTGTTTCCAAATTTATTGCATGATTAATAAAGGTTTTTCAGCTACACTTACTAAAACTTGTTATTGTAAGCCCAAGTTACTCTACAATATACAATCTCTGCATATGGAAATAAATTCCAAAGTGACCCAGCACGTCCCCTCCAAAAAAGAAGAAGACATTCCAACAAACGTTCTGAAAAAATCAGTAGTGGATTTTCCAATTGAAAAAAAAAAAAAAAATTACAATTTTTGAAAGTTATCTAAACCTAACTGAGAATTACTCAGCATTGGTAAAAAAAAATTATTTAAAGCTTTGGTAGATTTAATGAATTAATTAAATATTTTTTCGATTTTAAGATTAAATTATTTGAGAAAATGGGTGGAGTCAACCTCTATGAGTTTATTAAGCGATGTGTCGCTTCAATAACTCATGACTGTTTGGCCGAACAATTTTTCTTCCTAGGAAAATTGGGAAAAACATATTTGGCAGCACAGCATTGGCAAAAGCAGTAATTGTAAGTATACAAATTAAAAAATTACTACTTTACTTATCTGGTGAGGCCATAGAGCACTCGCTTTCTTCGCTCCCTTTTACACAAAACTGGCCACCCTCATTAAGTAAAGCCCCACTTTACTGAACTTGATGCTTAATATAGAATATACTATTTAACAATAATTACAATAATATGTATGTACATTTATAATTATTACTGCCTTAGAAGCTTCACAGAGATCAGGGAAATCAGACAATAGAAAAGCAACCGAACTACGAATTGGGGATTGGCTCAGGAGAGCAAAAGATAGGGGAGTTAGAGCAGAAGTTTGAGAAAAAAAATAGACGCTGATAATATTGTTTCCTATTATCATCAACTAGAAAATATATATTTTTTCTACAACTTTCAAAAAATAATGATGTTTGCACAATCATGACAGTTTGCGAAGTGACACTTTTTTTTCCCAGGTATTGATTTTTTAACGGTCCCATGACACCAGTGTGCGAACTAGCTATTTCGCACCCTAGTGTGCGAAACAGCTAGTTCGCACACTGGTGTCATGGTGTCACATACCTGTAAAGATTCCAAAAATAATTAAAATTCACCTGCCTTTGATTGGAAATGCAATTTTGGCTTCGAATGATTGATATTTAAATGGAGTTGTAGAAAAAATATTGTTTGCAACTCGTGCGCGAAATGTTTTTGGTGACAATATAAAAAATTCAGCAAAATTCCACATAGATCACTTTTCCATAAGAAATGTGCGGGGTCCTTTGTTTTTCCAGTATGATATTGGTCCAGGATAATTGGAATTTGGTCTTGATCTGAGGTTTTGATGATATTTTGGCATATCTTAAGCTTAATGTCTTTTTCGGCAAATATAAAGGAAAATATTTCAAGAATAGGTAATTCTAGATTGTTTTCTATGCAAAAGGTTTTTTCAGGATCAAATTCATTTTGACATTTGAAAAGCGAGTGAAAGAAGGAGGGACTATTCTCTCATTTGCAAGGAATGGGAATTATGAAGTATTTTCGTGCCTTCACAGATTTGCTGGAAAAAATTTTTACCTGATTTGGTTGAAAATCGAAACTTTCCTCGATTAGATCATCTATATCTATAATTTTGTGATGTAAGTCTGTTAGTTTGGTTTGCCAAAAGAATATTACAATATTTTTGTGAGACTTGTTCAGAAGTTGTAAGCTGGAAATCTCTATCTTTGAGTAGTCAATAATTGATCTGGTTTTGTAGAGATTTACGAACGAGTTGTATTCTTCCTCAATTTGGGTTGTTTCATCATTGTTTTAAATTTCGACGATTGAAATTTCTTGTT
Organism: Ceutorhynchus assimilis; assembly: GCA_917834065.1. Lineage (NCBI taxonomy): Eukaryota > Metazoa > Arthropoda > Insecta > Coleoptera > Curculionidae > Ceutorhynchus > Ceutorhynchus assimilis. The sequence goes on from OU892290.1 coordinate 7,778,432, forward strand.
GTTGTTAACTTGTAGAGAGGCGGTTTCTTAGATCGTCAATATCAGGTTCTTCTTTGTTAGAAGCGAGTATGTGAATTTTGGAACTTAAATCTAAACAATCTTTAAAGTAGTTTACTTTTATTCAAGGGCATCAGTTTCAAGCGCCAACGAGCTAAACGACTTCCAGGGTCTTTAATTGAAAAAAGCCAAGCTAAACGGCGATGGCCTGTGATAAGGATAAATTTTCGACCAAAGAGGTAAGGTCTAAAATGTTTAACTGCCCATACAATGGCCAGTAATTCTCTCTCTATGGTAGAGTATTTAGTTTCGGCATTGCACAGAGTTCGAGAAGCATAGGCTATAGAGAGATATTTTTCTATAGTGCCTTGTGACAAAACTGCACCGATGGCAAAAACGCTTGCGTCGGTGGTTAATAGAAATGTCTCTTCAAAATTGGGGTAGATCAGAATCGGGTCAGAAACTAGTGCGTTTTTCAATTCGTTGAATGCGGATACGCATTCTGGGTTAAAGTGAAATGGAACACCTTTCTGGAGGAGTTTTGTCAAGGGCTTTGATGTTTTAGCAAAATTGGGGATAAATCGACGATAATATCCTGCTAATCCTAGAAAGGATTTGATGTCTTTTGGATTTTTGGGTGTTGGGAAGTTCTGAATACAATTAATTTTTGCAGGGTTCGGTTTTACACCATCCTGAGTGATAAGGTATTCCAGATAAGCTACTTCTTTTCGAAGAAACTCACATTTGTCCGGCTGGATTTTTAAGTTAGCTTTACGGAGGCGTTTAAATACTTCGGTAAACCTTTAAATATGTTCGTGGATGGTAGGAGAGTATACGATAATATCGTCCATGTAGACCATCTTTCGTTTTGAATGCCGAGGAGGATATTGTCCATGACTCTTTGGAATGTGGACGGGGCATTTTTAATCCAAAGGGCATACGAACGAATTCGTACTGGCCATTTTCTACGGAAAAGCGGTTTTCGAAACATCCTTGGGGTCTACTTCTATTTGGTGGAAACCTGAGGCTAGGTCAAGGGTGGTAAAATATTGACATTTTCCCAATTGATCCAGAAGATCGGAAATATTAAGCAGCGGGTATTTGTCGTCTACAGTCAGTTCGATGAATTTACGGTAGTCGATTACAACGCGCCATTTGGGTTTGCCAGAAGCATCAAGTTTCTTAGGAACGACCCAGACGGGAGAAGACTATCGAGAAACAGAATGGCGAATTATGCTTTGGTCCAGTATTTTGGTAACTTGGGATTTGACTTCTTCTTTGTGGATTTGGAGGTACCTGTAAGATTTGGTATACACAGGCTATGCATTATTGGTGTCAATAGGGTGTTTAATTTCACTAGTTAATGTGAGCGTGTCACCTTCCAGGTAGAAAATGTCGGAAAAGTTCAGGCATAAGTTGGTAATTAGTACCTTTTCTTCGTCATTTAAATGTTCTGTACGAAGTTTATTTTGTATGGACATTTGCCTATCATAAGTATCGTCATAGTCGAGGTTAAAGTTGTTGAAACTTAGAATGGTTTTTTGAGTTTCACTTTCTGAGACGTTCGATAGACAAGTTCGTAAACTCTACGGTTTTGTCCATGGCTTTAATATTTACAATTGAGGTTAAAAATTCACGTTGTTCATTAACTTTTACTAAGGCATTAGGTAATTTGACTTTTTTTTTTCTTGAGAAAAGAGTAAAGCATCTGTGTTGGATAGATTACACTTGAGTTTAAAGATCTTTTCACTTCTAGCTTCTATAGATATTTTGTTGAGAATAGGTTGAGTGTTGTTTGGCTTTGTATTATTAGGGTAGTCATCTTCAGTAACTTTATGAAGAAGGATAGTTTTGAAATTAGTTACAAATTCTTAAGCTTTCAAATCTATCACACATTGATAATGTTCTAGGAAATCCAACCCTGAAATTCCATCGAAATCAATATTCAAGTTGTAAATATACACTTTGTGAGGACCTTGGTGGGTGAACGGTACAAGTGTTGATTCACGGATCTGGAGTTTTTGATGGGTGATACCTTGAATGGTTACGTTTTCTTCGGAACGATAGGGGAATTTATGGACAGTATTTTCTTTAAAAATTTAAATGCCTGCACCTGTAAACAAACGTCTAGGAAACCGACCAGACTATCGTATTCAAGGCTTCGCAATGTTTTTGTTTGTCAGGCAACCCAAAATACACTAATATATATGCTTTGTTGGAGAGGAGTTGTTTTTTTCCCAAAATGCTTTATGTTCAAAATATGAAAAGCTAATTATTAATTAACTATAAAATTCAAGAGTTGTTTTGTAAAAAAGTTAAAAAATTAAATATTATTAAGAATTGAAACACAGAACATGTATCTAAAATATGTTTAATGTATATTGTTTCAAGTATTTATATTTCTCTTATTTGTTAGGAAACAGTTGAGAACAATGTGCTTAGAATTAAATAAACATTTATAAATATGTCAAGGCCTTTTTGGTAATAAAGGGTCTGTTTCTGCAGAAATCACAAACTAAATAGTCAGAGCGAATTTCATTGGTTGAAAACAGTCAGAAAACTAGTTTCAACCAATGAAATTCACTCTGACTGATTCGTGATTTCTGCAGAAACAGATCTATTTTTACCTTAGACTATTACACAGTATTTTATATTTTACCTACAATCTCTAAATTCAAAAAAAAATCTTTTAAATTTAAGTTTAGACATTTTAAACAAAATCTCTGTTTTCATAAGGTAAATTATTGTTTATTACAAAGCATCAAGAACAAAAATAATAAAAAAAATAAAAAATTGACTAGGCACCGGGTGATTGTCTATTTTTTGCACCCACATCTATCCCACCTGTTCGAAGAGATACCCAAAAATGTCAAATGTGAAAGTTGTAGGTACCCATACAGCACACTTCGTACCAGGGACGTACTTTTTAAGTCCATTTTACGTCCGTACGTCCGGGACCAACCTGGGACGTACAATGTACGTAAAAAACTACGGTACCTGGGACGTACATAGCGGTTTCGTACCAGGGACGTACATTTTATGTCCATTTTTATCATTACGTGTTGGGGCCAAAAATGGACGTACCGTGGACGTACACGTATGTACGTACATAGAACGTCCACAGAATGATGGATGTAGGTACATTCAAAGTACCCCAAAAAAAAATGCATAATATACAATAATTTATTCAAATGTGTATAATTAGGATTATCATTGGCAGGTACCAAAGAATTGATAATATATATACCCTCACCTTTTAGCAGCTATACCCTTATTTTAATAGTGATTTTATTATTTTTTATATTTATTTATTGTTAAACCCAAACAATAAATCATAATTTGAATTTCCCGCCAGTTCAATTGAACAACAAAATCTATCCCAAGGTTCCTAAAGTTAATAGGTTGTCTGGTAATGAGTAACTTGATGACGCATCTGTGGTGCCTTAGGGAGATTTGCATTATGTTGAGGGCGTTGAGGCACCCCAGATGACGTAATGAAGTTATCAGGCAACCTACCTCCCTCAAATAACCTTGATCTATTCCTGCGTTTTTATTCTCATCAAATTTTACCGATGGATCCATCATTCTATGTCGGTCATTGTCATTTTCCATTCACTAAACAAAGATAGTTAACTCATCGGTGAAGTGACTGATTGATTAGAATAAAAACGAGGGGTATACGTATACCATGAAAAGATTGGCATAATGTAATATTCACTTTTTACAGTAGGTCTGTTCGTGCAGAAATCACAAACCAGTCAGAGCGAATTTCATTGGTTGAAAACAATCAGAAAACTAGTTTCAACCACTCTGACTGTTTGTGGTTTCCACTGGTGGTTTCTGCACCACCCGGTTCACGCGCCACAATTTAAAAATAAAAAGCTTAAAGTACGGAAGCGCCCTCTACATTCTACAAGGGTGAATCTTTTATTCATCGATGGATCCATCTGCTGCCAGCGTTATGAGACAGCCATTCCGATTTTCTATGAACTAGACAAAGATAGACAGGTCATCGATGGATCCTTCGGTGAATAAATGAAAGCGCCTCAGCTCAACTGTCAACTGTCAACTCATTAGATGCCATATGCCATTTGCCTAATTGAGGTTGGAATTGTGTATTGTGCTGTGTTGGAGTGAAAACGTGAAAAAGTGTTTTTTTGGATTAATCCAAGGTTGTTTTTAATGTTTTTTGTTGTAAGTAACTGGAAATAAGTAGATATACATACCATATTTGATTGAAAAATTTCAGATTTTGCAAATTTCAAGACTAGGAGGAGCTGATTGATAATACTGATTTGGTGAAACGAAGCTTAGCATTTTTACTATCCAGCAAGCTGGCCTGTAACTATAATTGGCTGGGACGTAGGAAAAAATTTGGCCAGATTGTAAGCCTGATTGTGGGTAAGCTACTATGACTTCAATGATCTAAGCTATGACTTGATTTAAATTTTAAGCTATTAGTAGTTAAAATCTTCACTAAATGAGATTCCTCCTTATTGTCCTGGAAACCTATACCATTTCCCAGGGACGTAGCGAAGGCCTCTGGTTTGGGGGGGGGGGGGGGGGTGACATTCTTAATTTTCCCAACTTTATTGAAACATAAAAAAAATCATATTATGTAGCATCATACGTCGTACACGTTTTAAGAAGTGGAACTTCTCAATAGTATATTACATTACGAGTGTAGAAAGTGACAAATTTCACACATGTGTTTTTTCGCGCGAGGCGATAGCCGAGTGCGAAAATCACACGAGTGTATGAAAGACGCTTTCTTACGATTGATGTACACCATTTTTCCTACGACCAGAAACCAATTTTCATCAATTTTCTCTTATTTTATTTCTTTTCATTTTTAACAGACGTGCTGAAAGTACTTTCAATCCACGTATTGAAAGTAAATTGTTATGTCAATCACAAATAATGTCAACAGTATTTTCCACACGTGTGCTGAAAGTACTTTTAGCACGAGTATTGAAAGTACTTTCAGCACGCGAGTGATATTTAGAGCTTTCCAAAGAACCAGCTAGTGCGAATTTTGTAATTTTCGTATGTGGTCGTAGGAAAAAACTATTCCCTCCCTCATGAACTTGTCTCTCATACAACTTTTAGACTTAGCATATGAGTCGGGGTATAAAAGATGAAAGGCTACACAATAGACAAACGCGCATCTGTAGAGACGTCACAAGGGTTACACGTAACGCTTCTTTCAAATAACTCTCCATTCTCCTCCAAATTAGACCGCCGCATAAGAACTTTCAGTTCAAAAAAAATCATGTGTAGCATCGTAAACGTATTAAGAAGTGAAACTTTTCAAAAACTATACCCTCTATATACAGCTTTGAGACTTAGCTTATGAGTCGGGGTGAAGACGAAGAGCCCGCGTATCTATAGTAACGTTACAAGGGTATCGGCGCTTGACAATAATAGGCAATCCTCTTTACTTATAATCCTTCGTTAGTTACAATAAGGGTATCGGCGCTTGACAATAATAGGCAATCCTCTCTAATTATAATCCTTCGTTAGTGTGAATTACCCAAAATAGTGAAAAATGACCTGTCAGTCCGGTGTCCTACTTTTTATGCTCACGACTGTATATATTCCAGACCCAAGATTACTAAAGTTAATAGGTTGCCTGATAATGGGTAACTTGATGACGCATCTAATCTGAGGTACCTTGGAGATTTGCATTATGTTGAGGCACCCCAGATGACGGAAGAAAATTATCAGAGGGCTGGAACTCTGTGACGGATAAGGATTATCCCTATCCCTATCCCTATCGCTATGGCACTTGCTGTATTTTTCTTTCTTGTCAAAATCAATAGAGAGGAGACGTCAATAGAGATAGAGAAAATATCTCTATTCGTTACAGAGCTCCAGCCCAGAGGCAACCTTCCTCTCTCAAACAACCTTGTTCCAGACCTATACAAATAATATAATCAAATAAAATAAACAATGTATAAGAAAAATGTTCCAAAAAAACATTTCTTCAACATAAGAGCACAGGATTCAGAGCTTTGCTGAAATCTGAATAGCGAGCGAAGAATACGCAGAACGCAGAAAGTAATAAGAAGTTTGGATTATCTAATATACTATATTTTCCATCTCTCTAAAACACGACGCGCTTGCAACAACAAGCTATAGATATCCACTACGTCGGTCGTCGGTCTTGACTCTCGAATAGTGAATGGCGCTAGAGCCACTACTGTCACGAATGCCACGTGCCACTGCCACAGGCTAGTGGTGCTAGTGCAGTGCAATGTGCAACGCAAGAGATCGCCCCGACCATTGGGATTTCGTCAACCTGTTGTACGGTGATTTTGCAATTCATTACAACACGTGACACGATCATAATGTACCTATGTTAATTTTAATTAGTCCTCGCAAATTTTTGTCTACCAATTTTTCCCAACTTTAAATTTTTTATCCAAGTTTTCCCAACTTTCGATATATTTCAGGAACTTTGGGGGGGGGGGCGTTTAAATTTCAGAATTCTCGGAAAAAACAAAAAAAGCAAAAGATCAAAAGGAAACTGAAGAGCTGATAAAGGCTTTGCTCAGAAGAGCGGCTGAACGAACAAGGACACAAAGATGTAAGTTCACAAAAAAAATATATATATACATATTTTTTTTCTAGCTACATGACAGTTGTGGCCAGAATTGTATTATTAATTTTTTTGCTGAGAAAGGCAAGAAGAAATGTGTAGTTGTAATTTCTGCTTTTTTATTTTTAGGTACCATGTATTTTTAAGTGTTTTTTTTTTTCACGTTCCGTTTGTACCTTTCATAGTTATTGTGTGACAATTATTTCAATAAACATTGTACACCAATTTGACAGTATAATACTTATTTTAATTTGAGCCTTACCACCCAAAAGATGTATGTCCATGGTACGTACTATGTACGTATATTCCGTCCATTTTACAGCCAATTTTGGTACATAGTATGTACATTACCACATCCAAGGGACGTACCTGGGACGTACATAGCGTTGGAAAATGTACGTTCCCAGTACGTACATAGTACGTTCTTGTACGTACCTGTGACGTGAGGTTCGTCGAAGAGTTACGTACCAGGTACGTACATAGTACGTATGGTTGCTGTATGGGTAATATCAGAAACTTTGCAATGAAGTGTGCTACAAGTATACAGGGTGTGTCACAAAAGTGTGACAAAGCAAAGTTAAACTTTTTCGAATGGAACACATATTATCAACATAGTTTTTTGGGTTTATTCCTAATAGTCCGGGAGAAAATAAGGAAGGTGGAATAATTGCATTTTTATTGAAAAAGGTGAAGTATAGAGAACACCAGCAAAATATTATAAAGGTCAAAATGGGATATTCAGAGGCTGGACTACAAGGAATAAACCTAAAAAACCTAGTATATTTGGAATCAGGTTTCGAAGGCGAATTCAATAGGTCAATAATATACGGAGTGTTCCATTTGAAAAAGTATAACTTTGCTTCGACAGACTTTTGTGACACACCCCGTATACTTGGAATTAACCTCATTGCAAAGTTTCTAATATAACCTACATCTTCCACATTTGACATTTCTGAGCATCTCTTCAAGCAGGTGAGATAGGTGTGGGTGCAAAATATAGAAAATCACCCGGTACTATTGTTTACAATAATTTTTGCAGCTATAACATCAGCTTCTTCAGAACTCGGTTTGTTATAGCTGCGTTTTTACTTTTATTTTTCTTTTTTGTGGAAAATAATCGCTGTTGGGGTGTAATTAATTTATTGCCTGGTACCCTGCTGGTTGATGGAAAGGAAGATAAAGCATGAGCCCGAAAAGCATTTAATGTTGGTCTTATGGGAATTAGATTTTTTTTAATTATGTTTAATTCTTCCAATGATTTTGCTTCATTAATATCGTTTGTTAGTTCCATAATTAATTTTGTTTTGGCTTCTTCCAATATGATATCTTCAGTCGGGGCAGAACTGACCACTTCCAATAATGCAGCTCTTTCACTGGTATCTATTGTCATAGGCTCGCCAACATCTAATAAAAAAGCAAAGTATTAAATTATTAAAAATAAATCGGTACACAGAGTAATTTTAGGTGAACCAATACCATCTACCAAATGAAAGGTTTTAGAAAAAAATATATACACAAATGTGAACTGTAAAGGGTATCTTGATTTACATCCATTTATCACACAAATTAAGTGAATATTAAGTAAGTGTTCTTTTAATTATTATTTCGTTGAAAAACTCTTTTTCAAAGTTAGATTATTATTGAAAAAACAGTATAAAACTCGCACGGAATGATTATTTCCTACTCATATGAAAATTTCATACGAGTAGGAAATGTATGTCATTCAATGCACTTTTGTACAATACCTATACTGAAACCTATACTATTGAAAATTAAATACACAACTTTAAAAGCTAAAATGCAAAATATTACATAGAAACCCAAATCTGCCATCACCAAAATATCAAAACCCGAGTCAAAACCTAAACAAATAAAAAAGCACCTAGAAAAATATCAAGTACCTTTTTCTATGAAGATTGTTAAATATTTCCTCTTTTGGTTGCAGTTGCTGGTAAAAAAATATATCTAAACAAATGTTATTAAATATGTATGTATGTTGAACCCTTCATTTTAAAACAAAACAAGTTTTAACGCTTTTTACATGAAAGTATTGAATTTAAAATATTTTAAGAATATGATATGATTTAGTTTTAATTTAAACCCTGGTATAATATAATTTATATTTTTTTTTTTACCTGTAAGTGCTGAGATTTTTTTTCTCCTTCAAATTTGGAAATTTTGTTTTGATATACGTGCAGACTAAATGAATATGTTTGCACATATTGAATTTAATACTTGAATCCATACAGGAACATGTATACTGGTGAAAACAAGCAAAACAATCATCGCAGGTCAACTTGCACTGACAATCTGGATTTATTTCTTCAATATTATAAATCTCTTTGGAAGAACCAGAGGGCACTGCCCAACCAGTCTCAGTTTCAATTACTGTATTCACATTGAGAGTTTCACTAGTTTTATGCCTATTTCTCAAATCTGACAATTTGGTGCATACTTTTCCTTTATGTAGAACAATTAACCGTTCAAAGGTTTTATCCCTAACAAATTTCATGATGGCACTTATTGCCTTGTCTAACCTCTGAACAAATTTGCTGTGAAGATATAAGTGCTTGATAGTTCGATGCATTCTTTCGATGTGCATATTTGTGTTTAAACCTGCATTCAATCTATAACAGTATGCCCATTGCTGTGCTTTACAGACATATTGATGTTCAAAATAAATACCAAACTCAATGAGGTCAAGATCTTGTTTACATTGGTTAATAAAGCTGGGCAGTAATTTGTTAGAGGCAGCCAAATCCCTCTCTTGTAAAAGTGTTCTGACCATATGATATACCTGAACATAAAAATATGAATTTTATCAAAGTAACGGCCAATTTCATAGTAGAGAATTAAAAGTTACTTTAGCTAAATAGACTTTTGGGATAGGATTTTTCAACTTCAAATGGAGCTTTAAATTTAAAGTTTACTTTAAGTTGATTATGAAATTGGCCGTAAGGGTATTAGATATGTTATATGACTAGAGTCTTCCCGTAGCACCTCATAAATCTTAACACAAGGGAGCGGGGCTCAGTAATAGGAATACAATACTTATGTTGTCCGTCGTTTCTAATCTGACACTTTCTGTAGAAGGAGCGAGGGGGTGCAGCCCAATGACATCTTGTGCTGCCTATGGCAAAAACGGGTGTTACGTTAGGTGATCTTTGCCGTTCTAACGTAGGGAGCCACCAGCCAACAGCTCACATTCCTTTGGAGTATCAGATTAAAATCGACGCACTTTACTAAGTACTTACTTTTTTTTCCTTGTTAGTAACTTTTTCCAGATTTTTTCGCCAAATTTATCAACACGCCAGGTACACCATAATCTAAAAAACATGATTTTCAATTTTCAAAAAAATAAAAATGAAGATAATAAAAATAGCCTTGGGTCAACATTACCTAAATTTAGCTGGCTGCATGACCTGTACCCAAGCATTGTAATAAACTTCGGCCATATCTGACATAAAAACGTTTGGTTTTATTTTTTTGCCAATTCTTTCTCCGACACATTTATAAAAAATGGTCATAACTTTATAGTCGCTTCGGTTTGAAATTAAGAATGAGCATGGATACCCCTCACGCAGCTCATCTAAGACTAAAATTGTATGCAGTTCAAACCCATATCCATTGAGCCCGTGTGTACCATCCACACAAACACAATCATCACCAAATCTTTTAAGCAAGTCCCTTTGACCATCAGTCATTATTATTAGTACAAAATCTTCCATCTTAAAATCGGGGTATTCTTCACGCAGACTGTCCTGGTATTTGTAGAACAGAACAGAGCCAGTGCTTTTCATTTCGTTGACCCAAGATTCAACGCTCACAGCATCATTTTTATGACGGACAGACGAAGAATTTAAACCAAAACATTGTGACCAAACATTGTTCAATGTTGTATAGGTCCTTTTTTGTGAGTAAATGAAGTCTTTCCAAATGACAATGTTTTAACTTTACGTATATTTTTACCTCTTTGTTGAAATACACCTATCTGTGGCAATTATATACAATCATAGTGTTCCGGTTAGTAGGTATTTAATGAAAAAGAAAATCAAGAGCTGGAGAAGAAAAAACAAAACAGAAGTAACCAAGCAAATAAAAAACAAGTAGACGTAACCTTTTTGAAAAAATAGAAAAAGTTTGAAACACGTTTGTCAATTTGCTCGCTGCCACGCATTTTTTTATATTATTTTTTTTTAATAAAACATTTAAGAAGCTCGTCTGCAGTCCACTGTTTTCCCTGAGCACAGGGTGGTCCTTCGCCACTTGAAATACACGCTCAAACATAAGATTGGTCCTTCGAGCCGGATATTGAATTGGCCAGTGAAGAAACGCGCAGGAAGAAAAATAAGTACAAGTCTCGTGAGTCCATTCCAAGTTATTGTCATACGCTCCACACGCTACAACATACATTTTAAAAGCATTGCATTCCTCAATTTGTTTTTGACGGAAAAATATCGATTTTTTGACAATTTTTTTTGACATTCACCTTTTTACCTGATTTACCAGCGGTTTTTGTTCATTAATCAAATAATTACGGTTTTGCGTATTCAAGTGTACATTTGATCTGATTCATTAGCAAAATGCCACCGAAAAAGTCAGAGGAAGAAAATTCACAACTCAAACATGCTCGAGAAGTTATTATTGATAGGTTGAAACGTTTCAAAGATTTTTTAAGCACGGATAAAAATAATCAAAATTCAATTCAGGTTGAAATCCGCTTGAAGAGTGTTCAAGAGGATTTTCTTGAATTTGATAAAACACAAACCAGTTTAGAATTCTTGGATAGGGCAGAAAAAAGTAACCGTTTAGACATCGAAAATGAGTTTTATGAGGTAATTGGTTTTGCAAAATCGTGCATTGAATCAGTGAAACAAGCAAGCACGACGCTAGTATCGCCATCAGTAGGTACCTTGGGAGTTTCTTCAGGTTCTGTTGCCAAATTACCAGCAATGGGTCTTCCCAGTTTTTACGGTACCTATGAAACTTGGTTAAGTTTCAAAGATATCTTTAATTCGATTGTTCATAATCAAAGCAATTTAAGTGAAGTTGACAAGTTTCTTTACTTAAAAGTTTGTTGCAAAGATGACGCGCTCAGGTTAATAGACTCGTTAGAAGTTACGGCGAGTAATTATCAAATTGCTCTCGATATACTGCACAAACGTTATGAAAATAAACGTGCTATCGTAAATCATCACGTCAACAGCATACTTTCTAAATTGCCAGATATTCAAAAAGAATCCTCCACAAATTTGAGAAAATTGTTAGATCTACTTTTTCAGCATTTAACCTCTCTGAAAAAGTTAGGCTTACCAACGGATAGTTGGGAAGCTTTATTAATTCCGATTATTTTGAGCAAACTTGATTACAGAACCAAACGCGAATGGGAAGTTAAACAAGATGATGACAAATTACCCACATTAAATCAATTAACAGACTTTTTAAGTAAAAAGTGTTTTTCCCTCGAAGCATTGCAGTACGAAGCGTCTAAAACTCAAAAAATACACGACACACAAAACATCAGAAACTTGAATTCAAAACACACATCAAACTTCTCATTCAGAAATAATAAATCATCACCACAACAATGTTTTACAGTAACAGGCAATTTAGCTTGTCCTATATGCAATGAAGCTCATTATATTTATCAATGCTCGAATTTCACAAATTTATCAATAAACGAAAAATACAATATAATTCATCAACATAAATTATGTAGTAATTGTTTGCGTCGAGGTCATTTCAAAAATGATTGCAATTCAGGTGTTTGCAAAAAATGTTCCCAAAAACATAACACGTTATTACATGAAGATAATCCACAAACAAAAACTAATTTTGCTCCTTTTAAGCCCAAAGTCACCAGTAATTCAGAAAAAAAGGACTACGTCGCAACATCGACCCTCATAGCTCACGAACTACGCGACAAATTTCCAATTATGACAGACGAAAGCGCGGACATGAGAGTCGACCGTTATGACGCGGCAGCTGGTCAAAGTAACGAGTTTGAGTCAGTGAAGGATAAGAATTTCAATGAAAATGTTTGTATGTCATCTCATTTACCGAATTTTTCAGAATTATCGTTTGTTAATGTAAATGCCAGTCAAGTTCTTCTATCTACAGCTGTGGTGTTAATCGAAGATAAATTTGGAAAGTTGCATGAATGCGTAACTTTGTTAGATTCTGGAAGTCAATCCAATTTAATGACCCGCGAACTTCGTGAAAGGCTGATGTTGGATTCTGAAGAAATCCGCGCTCCTTTAGCAGGTATAAACCAAATAATAATGAATGTTCACGAAAAAACTCAAGCTAAAATAAAATCGCGATTCACTAATTTTCAAACTAAATTAACATTCTTAGTTTTGCCAGTTATTACTGAAAAATTGCCGTTATTTGGATTTCAAAAAATTCAAATCCCTTTGCCAAAAAACATTCCCCTCGCTGATGAAAATTTTAATATACCCAAGATAATCGATTTATTGTTGGGTGCAAATATATTTTATGAACTTATTGAGAACGGAAAAATCAAATTAGGTCAAAATCTACCTGTTTTAATGCAAACTTCTTTAGGTTGGATTTTAACGGGAACTTTAAGTACAGGCAAAATAAATTCTCAAAAATCAGTATGCAATTTCATCAATCAGGTGTCAAATAATGATTTAAACGAAAAGTTAAACAAATTCTGGCAAATCGAAGAGTTACCTCAAATTCAAATTTTGTCACGCGAGTCTCAGTTTTGTGAAGATTATTTTCAGCAAACCACAAGCAGAAATTCAGATGGTCGATTTGTAGTTCGACTACCGTTTTCCGAAAGTAAATGCGAAATTTTAGGCAATTCAAAATCTATGGCTTTGAAAAGATTCAAAAAATTAGAGTCTCGTTTTCGATACAACCAAAATTTAATGGAATGTTATATTCAATTTATGCAAGAATATCATCAATTAAATCATATGTCTTTAAAATGTAATCTTGAACTGGATAATTCTAAGGAGAGAACGTCATTTTTTCTACCTCACACAGCTGTTCTGAGAGATTCATCAGTTACCACGAAGTGTCGAGTGGTTTTCGATGCTTCCGCAAAATCAGATACAGGGAGGTCTCTAAACGATCTTTTATTATCAGGTCCCACGGTTCAAGATGATCTTTACTCTATTTTATTAAGACTACGTTTACGAAAGGTTGTTCTCAATGCTGACGTCAAAATGATGTTCAGGCAAATCCTAATACATCCAGACGATTGTTCTTTTCAACAAATTATTTGGCGCGAAAATCCTCAAGAATCACTTAAAGTTTTCACGCTCAATACAGTGACTTATGGCACATCGTGTGCACCTTTTCTCGCGACACGTTGTCTGAAGCAGCTCGCTTTAGATAATAAAGACATTTATCCTCGTACTTGTAAAATAATTGAAAATTCTTTTTATATGGACGATCTTCTAGTTAGTGTTAATTCAGAAGAAGAAGCCTTAGATATTTACCGCGAAATAACTGATATTTTTTTGCAAGCTAAATTTGAATTAAGGAAGTGGTCGTCAAACAAAACTTCTATATTGGACTTTATTTTGCAATCAAATAAAATTAACAATGACAACTTAATTCATCCCCACGTCAGTAAAGAATTCAAAACTTTAGGTATTTCTTGGATTCCAGATGAAGATATTTTAAAATACTCGATAAAAGTAAACATAAATCCCAAGAAAGTTTCCAAACGTATTATTCTGTCCACGATAGCCCAAATATTTGACCCGCTTGGTCTAGTTAGTGTTTGTCTAATAAAACCTAAAATTTTACTTCAAAATATTTGGAATTTAAAGCTCGATTGGGATGAAGAAATTCCTCCAAATTTAACAGAATCATGGTTAAACTTTGTGAAGGAGTTACCTTTATTAAATGACATAAGAATTTCCAGACAGGTGGTACAAATTTCTCAAAATAAAGTAATTTTATTTGGGTTTAGCGATTCGTCTGCAAAGGCTTATGGCGCATGTGTTTATTTAGGTTCAATTAATGAAAAGGGTGAACGGAAAGTGCGATTACTCACAGCAAAATCAAAAGTTTGCCCAATTAAAAAACTTACCATACCACGTCTCGAATTACTCGCAGCTCATTTACTTGCGAAGTTAGTCAATATTGTAAAAAATGCACTTGATGTAAATATTTCCGAAATTGTTTTATTCACTGACTCGACTATTGTTTTATCATGGTTGAAAATCGATCCAAGTCAATTAAAAACATTTGTTGCTAACCGAGTAATGAAAGTTACTGAACTTACAAAATTGGACGATTGGCATTTTGTCAGGAGTGAAGATAATCCTGCGGATATAATAACTCGAGGTATTGACGTAAAATATTTAAAAAATTGCGACCTTTGGTGGACAGGTCCGTCTTTTCTCAAAGAAAAAAATTATGAAAATTTACACGTTTCCTTTCAAGAAGCACTACCCGAAATCAAAACAGTTTCTATAATGCTAACCACTACTCAAATTTCTGAATTTACAATTTTCAATGAATTTTCCACTTTCATAAAGTTACAGCATGTGATTGGATACATGTGCAGATTCAAGAATCGGTTATTGAAAAAGATTTCAAAATCTACTTCAAAATTTCTATCAATTGATGAACTATCAGAATCTTTAAATATTCTCATAAGACTTGCTCAATTAGAAGCTTTTAACAAAGAAATTATTGATCTCAAAAATTCAAAGTCGGTAGATAAAAATAGTAAATTGGCTAACTTGAATCCTTTTCTGGATTCAAATAATTTAATAAGAGTAGGAGGACGCTTATCCAACTCACAACTTGAATATGACCACAAATATCCTATAGTTCTTCCATATAAACACCAATTTACTAATCTTTTGCTTTCTCACGAACATTTGAAAAACTTTCACGCTGGAGCTCAAAATCTGCTATCTATTGTGCGATTGAAGTTTTGGCCAATAAATGGTAAAAACGCGATCAAAAAAGTTATTCGTTCTTGTGTACGGTGCTTTAGAGCTAACCCAAGAGTTTCAAAATTTTTAATGGGCGATTTGCCTCACGCGAGAGTTACACCAGCTAGAGTTTTCTCAAAATGTGGCATCGATTATGCAGGACCGATTTTTATTAAGGAAGGTACGCTTCGTAGAAGCAAAACTGTGAAGACCTATATTTGCATTTTTGTTTGTTTTGCGGTGCGTGCTGTTCACATTGAATTGGTCCACGATTTAACTACAGAAAGTTTCTTGAATGCAATCAAGCGTTTTATTTCTAGACGAGGTCGTCCTACAGATATCTACTCTGATAACGGTTTAAATTTTGTAGGAGCCAATAATTATTTCTCAGAGTTATACGAGTTATTAAATAATGAAAAACTTCAAAATAATGTGTCGGCATTTCTCGCAAAAGGTCAGATCAAGTGGCACTTCATACCAGCCAAATCTCCACATGTAGGTGGTTTGTGGGAAGCCGCCGTTAAATCGACAAAATTTCATATGAAACGCGTGCTCGGAAATACTATTTTAACCTACGAAGAGATGAATACTCTTCTCGTACAAATAGAGGGTTGTCTTAATTCACGTCCACTAACAACATTATCCCACGATGCCAACGATATGATGCCACTGACGCCAGCCCATTTTTTGATTGGGGATTCCTTAGCTAGCATGCCCCAACATAACATATTGGATCAAAATACTAACAGGCTCTCCAGATACCAGCATCTACAACAAATGTTGCAAAGTTTCTGGTCTCGTTGGTCACGAGAATACCTAAGTCAGCTCCAGGCTCGCTCAAAATGGTTAACAAAACTCCCATGTAATCTACAAGCTGGTTCCATTGTGATTCTGTTGGAAGACAATCTGCCCCCTCTACGATGGCCTATGGCAAAGGTGATTGCTTTACATCCCGGTGCAGATAACATTGTGAGAGTGGTATCAGTGAAGTTATCTAGTGGAACTATTGTGAAACGATCACTATCAAAAATTTGTGTTTTACCTATTTACCTATACGACTGTCTAAGAATTTAATTTCCTCTCAAAAGTTAGATTTTCTCGAAAATTTTAGAAGAGATGTACGTTGTTTAAAATTGCAATTTTTTGCATAAATGTTGTTCATTTTATTTAAGTATTTATCAATGTATAACTTTTTTGAAAAGTATACTTTTCAACGCGGGCGGCATGTTCCGGTTAGTAGGTATTTAATGAAAAAGAAAATCAAGAGCTGGAGAAGAAAAAACAAAACAGAAGTAACCAAGCAAATAAAAAACAAGTAGACGTAACCTTTTTGAAAAAATAGAAAAAGTTTGAAACACGTTTGTCAATTTGCTCGCTGCCACGCATTTTTTTATATTATTTTTTTTTAATAAAACATTTAAGAAGCTCGTCTGCAGTCCACTGTTTTCCCTGAGCACAGGGTGGTCCTTCGCCACTTGAAATACACGCTCAAACATAAGACATAGTATAATGCTTTTTTGTTTTTCTACCAGATCTATTAACAAAAGAAGCATACGACTCCTCTTCTACTTTTTGCTTCCACAATTGAAAATCTTGAAAGGAATCGAATTGGAGACTGTCATTTTCAATGGTAAAAAAATGTTCATTTCTGTAGTGAAGGATTAAGGTTTGGTCCAACACCATAATAATCACATACTGAACACTTAAGCTTCACCTGTGATTTGTGGTTTCTTTTATAAATAACTAAATTTTTCAAAACGTCAAATTTTTCATCACAATATGGGCATGTATGTGTATTTTTCTTAACCGGAATCAATTTATCTGCAAGTAAATACAAAATTCATAAGAGAAATCGTGCTTACTTATATACATAAATATTGTTTGATCTAAGTAAAGCTGGATTTATACAGCAAATTAAAATAAAATAAGATAACATAAGATAAAATAACAAATATAGCTAATGCATTTCTTATTTTATTTTATTTGCTGTATAAATCCAGCTTTATACTTTAGAGTTTAGTTATAAATAAAAATAAACCTTACCAGGATGTTTCCTTTTCATATGAAGTCTCAGACTGCCTACACATACAAATTTTATTGGTACATTCTGAACATGGTACATCAGATTTATTTTGTTTAGTGAGTGGTGCTAAAATATTTAATTCATCTAAAAAGGTAAATACATTCCTATATCATGTATTTTAATGTTGAATGTAATTTTAATGCTACCTGGATGTTATCTTGATTACGATAATCTGGTCGGTTTGCTAGACGCTTGTCACCTGTATCAATAAGTAATCTGAATTTATTGGAAGCATCATAAATGTAGTACAGATTTTTCGAATTAACAGTAAGAAGTGGATTTGAAGAAATGCTTGTTCCAGAAAATTGAGGTTCGAATTCATGTTTTCTAGATTCAGAAGTTGTATTTGAGTCTCGATATTTGAAGTCTGATCTTGAGGGGTATACTCTGGCAAATGGTGATTGGTAAAAGGTACCAGAAAATCCTGATAATTTTCAGCGTTCGGATCAGTAGTGAACTGTTCAGCATATTCGTTTTTTTCATAACTAGGCATCTTGTTCATAATGAGGGCTTTCAGCGTACTCAAATTCGTTGGCATATGTTTCATTAGAGGAATCATTTAAAAGATAAGTTTTTTGCTGGTTAGGGTGAAAATTGGGGTTTCTTTGAGGGGTAGTTGAAGCGTATCTTGGTATGAATTGTTTCGAAGTAAATGCATTTTGGGTTCTATTTTGCAGAACATTGGTTGTTGGTTGTTGGTTTGCGGTGCCTGAGTAGTTAGCTGTCGTCGTTTTTTTGGAAATTTTGATTTGGGTATTGAGTGAAGTTTGAACGACTGGAAGCTTGTTGTCTACATTGATTGGCTGTGTGGCCAATTTTTCCGCAAGAAAAGCATTTAATGGACGATTGTGGTTTGTTGACCAAAACTTTTTGAACAGCAGGTTTTGGAGTCTTCAGATTCTCAAAATAGAAAAGTTGGATTTCTCTCCTGATTCTACATTGAGCATCTAAAAGAGAGTGTGGGCTTCCTGCTCTGATAATCTGGCAAAGGCGAGGTTCTAGGCCTGTAAGAAGAGTGTTCAGGGCCAAAGATTCCACAAGGAAGGACTGTGCTTCTTTTTGATCTTGTGTTTTAAGGTGTGGTGACTTTTGGATAGAAGAATGCATTTTTGCATTCAGTACTTGGAGTCTGTTGTAGAAAGTAACTGGGGACTCGCCAGGTAGTAGTTTCAGTCATTGGAGGTCATGGATAAGAGCTGAGAGGTCTCTAGAATCTCCAAAGTGTGAATTCAGAAGTTGTTTGATTTCCAAATAGGAATTGGGGTTTCGAGAACTTATCAGTTGATCTGCTCTACCTCTGAGCTTATTTTTAATATGAATAGCAAGTAAAACTTTTTCCTGCGTGGTTGCCATATTGTAGGTACAATCGCCTGCATTAATAAAGTTTCCTAAAAAGATTTGATCTCATTCAAATTCAGGAATTATCGAAAATACTTCAGAAAGTCTGTATGGTTCAACTTCCACAATGGTTTCATTGGTTTCATTAGGCATTTTGTTGATTTAAATAAAAATATTCAAAAACGAAAAAATATTTCAAAAGTAATTGACAAACTTTTCAAAATAAGGTTGATGGAAACGATTTAGGAAAATTGGTTGGTAAATTTTCAAAATATGGTAAAATAAAACTTCGCAAAATACGGTAAATACAAAAAAAATAACAGGGAATGTTTGAAAAATCGAACAGTATCCTAAAAAACAAACAAAAAAATAAACGAGACAATTCTTTAACAACTTACATCAAAAGAATAGGCTCCATGGAATCGTCGTATTCTCGTCGTGTTCACTTCGAGTTGGGATTCTTTCGTTCTTTTTCTGTTTAAAGGATTAGAATCCGCCGCTATCAGTTAGAATATTTTTGTTCTGACAACGTTGACAGATGCTACTGACTGCGCCAAATTGTTATCTTAAAAACTCTTGAAATCACTTTTTAAAAAAACACTAATTCATTTTAAAATACAGGTTACAATTAAAATGGGCGTTAACTCAACTATACTTGAAACCAGAAGAGGAAGAAGAATTATAAGACTAGAACATCTAGATGAATATGAAATTTATGAAGGTTATTTTCTATTGTCTGAATCATATGAAGAGCCGAAGACCTATAATGAAGCCGAAGAAATATTTATTAAAAGATCTGAAGGACTTAAAAGTGATTCAAACTTTTTCAAATTTATTAGGGCATTATATGGATTAAGAAGCGCTCCAAAGTGCTGGAACATTAAATTCAATGAAGTTATGTTAAAGTTAAAATTTGAAACATCAAAACATGATTTTTGTCTCTATGGAAAAGAGAATAAATTTTTAGTCCTTTTTGTAGATAACGATCTCATAACTGGAAAAGAAAAGGTAATGAATGAAAACAGATACCGATTTTTCCTAAAAATCGGTAAACTGAATCTCGCCCCTTTTGCTCTGAATATTTTTGTAATTACTTATGATTTGTTTTGAAAATAAAAGACCTTTATTATTATTTTTATTATAATTATCATTATTATTATTAATTAATTGAAGATTTGCATAAAGAATTCAATATCAAAATCAGTAGAGAATTCACAAAATTCCTAGGAATGGAAATTATACGCAATAAAGATGGCTTGAAAATTGTACAAACTAGAATGATTGATCGATTGTGCAAAGAATTTGGTTTAGAAGAATGTCGACCAGTGACTACACCAATGGAAGTTAATTTCAACCTGGATGAAGATCTTATAATAATAATAATAATAATAATTAAACGTTTATTAATCCATACTTCTTAAAAAAATACAAAAGCAAACATGATAGAAAATATGCAAAAAAGAAAAGGATTAATTGACCATTTCTGCAGCTTTTCAACATGGAGTTACCCGTGTAGGTGCTGTTAAAGCCATGAAAAAAATTTAAGAAAGCTGAACACAAACTGGAACTCACGTCTTCTACTTCTTTTTCTTCTCAGATACGATTTATCGCGTCTACGATAAAGACGCAGCTGTGCTGTGCATCCCTGATCAGATAACTAGTCATAGAAACTCAGTGTGACAAGAAGGATTTTGAATAATTTCATCAAGATTGGAATGCTCCAAACTGATTCTTAACTTCTTCCGAGTCGTAGCTCGTAGCACCGAATAAAATAATGTTGGTCACACTGCATTTTGACTTTTGCTCATATGTTATTTGTTATTGTTTCCTGTTTGATTATTAATTTAAAATTGTATTTTTGTAGAGATCAACATTTATGTTATTAAAATTTAATAAAAATCAAGTATAGTGCCAGACCTCCATGCTGGCGAATGGCATTTTCGTAATGGTCGTCATGACCAGGATTTTTCTCAAGTGTCGGCTATCCAGAGTCGGAGTAGCCTCTCAACCGATCAGCAGCGTATTCTGGATGAGCGGATCGAAACCACATTTTCTAAGATAGGTCAAGGAATTGGTTGCACCAATTTGGTCGAGCTTAATATCAAGACGAATTCTTCTCCGATCAAACAGCGATACTATCCTCTTTCCCGTGCTCTTCAGACTAAAGTTAACTCAGAACTAGAGAAGATGCTAGCGGATGGTATTGTTGAGCCTTCTAACTCGCCTTGGTCTTCTCCGATCGTGATGATCAAGAAAAAATGTGGTGGATGGCGCTTTTGTGTGGATTATCGGGCACTTAATCGTGTTACGGTTCCTGACCGCTTTTACTGTTCCGACACGCGGTTTATTTCAGTTTAGGCGTATGCCGTTTAGCTTAACTAACGCGCCAGCTGTGTGGCAGCGGCTGATCGATCGTGTTATTGGTGTTGAGATGGAATACTCAGTCTTCGTCCACCTTGATGACGTAATAATATGTACAAGTACATTCGAAGAACATATTAAGGTCTTACGTGAGGTCATCAAGCGGTTGACTTGCGCTGGACTAACTCTAAATAAGGACAAATGCGTTTTCTGCAAGTCAGAATTGAAATATCTGGGATCCGTGGTGAATTCTTCCGGCCTTCTGGTCAATTCTGATAAAATAGAGGCTATTCTTAATATTCCTAGCCCCAAATCCGTAACTGAGGTTCGTCGAATCATTGGTCTTGCTTCTTGGTATCGGCGCTTCGTCCATAATTTTTCGACCCTTATAGCTCCCCTTTGTGCCCTGACAAGGAAGAATGTCAAATTTATCTGGGATTATTCTTGTGAGACTGCCTTTCGTACGATCAAGGAACATCTAGTTAAGGCTCCTGTATTGTCGTGTCCCGATTTCAATAAACCCTTCATCGTTCAATGTGATGCATCTGACTTTGGACTTGGTGCGGTGCTTATTCAGATACATGACGATGCTGAGCATGTGATATACTATCTGAGTCGATCACTCACCAAGAACGAACGAAAGTACACAAGACCGAGAAGGAGTGTCTTGCCGTTCTCATTGCAATCGAGAAGTTGCGTCCTTACATTGAGGGTACTAAATTCACCTTGATCACGGACCACTATAGCCTTAAGTGGCTCAATTCCATCAAGGATCCGGTAGGTCGTATTGCTCGATGGGCCGTTCGCTTGCAGCAATATGATTTTGAAATCATCCACCGCAAGGGTAAGGATAATGTCGTTCCTGACACTTTATCTCGTTCTGTCCCAATTATCGATGCTGTTGACACTTCTCAGTTGTTGCCCGATGACGTTCTATCTTCTCAAGTCAAAGATCAGTGGTACCTGGGCATGAAACAAAAGGTATCAAGTCGTCCTTCCGAATTTCCTCTGTGGTGGGTCGATAAGGGAAAGCTCTATAAGCGCGCTTATTCTACACCATACCCTGGTTTAGCACAGACACAGACAGTTCGTCTTGGCGTTTAGTCATTCCCCGGGAACAGCGTTCCGAAATTATACGGTCGCATCATGATCCTCCCACGTATGGTCACTTGGGGGTGTCAAAAACTTTCTCACGGATCAGTCTCAAGTATTATTGGCCAAAAATGAAGACTGACGTAGCCCGCTTCATCAGGCGCTGTCATATCTGCCTTGAGACTAAACCCCTCCAAAAGGCTCCAGCTGGGCATATGCTAAGTCAACAGCCTACTGCTACTAAACCGTGGCAGATTGTTAGTGTGGATATCGTTGGTCCTCTACCACGATCTACTTCTGGATTTTCTTATATTTTCTCGGTGTGTGATGTCTTCAGTAAGTTCTGTCTGTTTTTCCCGCTTCGTAGCGCTACCGCGTCTGGTATCGTGAAATGGTTGGAAGATCACGTCATACTTGTTTACGGGGTACCTCGAAAAATTATAGCTGATAATGGTCCTCAGTTTCGCAGTAAACTCTTCCGCGATAGGCTCGCTGGTTATGGAATTGATTTGAGATACACTGCAAACTATCATCCTCAAGCCAACCCTGTTGAACAGGTACATCGAGTGCTCAAGACCATTTTAACGAGCTATGTCAAGCAGGATCATCGGCATTGGGAAAAATTTCTCGCTAAAGCTGGATGCGCTATTCGATCTGCTAGACATGACGTAACTGGTTTTACTCCATCTTCCTCACAGCAATGACATTTCCCCGACTTTGACAAATAACTTCGATCCCTTGGCACGCTCCCGCGATTTGTTGGAAATGTTTAGCGATATTCACAAGAAAATGAAGCAAGCCTATGAAAAATCACGGCACGGCTACGATCTGCGCCGACGTGATGAACGTTTTGTTGTGGATCAATCAGTGTGGAAGAGAAATTACCATCTCTCTGATGCTGCCAAGAATTTCACATCTAAGCTTGCCCCAAAATTTTCTGGCGCTTTCATCATTTCCAAAATAAAATTTCCTTGGTCATATGAGTTGAAAGACCAGAACGGCCGATCAGTAGGTGTTTGGCATGCCAAAGACCTGAAAGCTCATCCTCCTGATGTTGACGCCCTGGTTTTGGATGGAGTTCAAAAGGGGTCAACTGAAATGTAATGAGTTTGGAATTAATATTGGGTTGTGATTTGAGATTGGTATTTCGTTGGTTTAGTTTCTTTTCTAACAAATCACCATACTTAGAAAAAGTTTGTAAAACTTTTTATTTTTGGTGGGGTGGTGTTGTTACGGGTTGAAATTTTTATTAGTGGCAAATTAACATTTTCGACCAAACTAATATTTTTGAACTTTTGTCGTCGTTAATTTAGTAGATTTATCAGAGTTTCTTGCGTTTTGTTTGTTGTTAGTTTCGTAATTTTCGAAAGTTCAATTCTTATTACAATTTCAGAGTCCGCATTTTAAATAATTCAATCACGTATTAATTCCCTATTGTCAGTGGTAATAAAGGTCAAAATCGAGCAAATTCTCTTTTGGAATGCATCTTTGGAATGTTGAAATTTTTATTGTTTTTTTTTGAGATCAAGTTTCATTTTAATATATGGTAATAGTTTACCAGTTGAATAAATTTAGGCAATGATTATTATCGAGTATTGGATAAGTTAATTAAATTATTAACTTAAGCTTGATAGAGCGCGAAAATTTGAACGGTGTAGAAGTAAAAATCCCTCTCCTTTTTCAAAATTCTAGATTCTCTTTCATGGGACAAAACTACCAAAAAAAGTGACAGATTGTAAGTGAGCAGGGAAGAAGCACGTTGCTTTTGGCTTTTCTCTGGGTATTTTTGCCGATTTTCTCACAAATTTGTGGTGAATCATTTCCTCAAAAGGTAGCTATTACTGTTTAATAGTGCCTTAGCAAGTTGCTGATTTTTAAAGTGGAAAATTTTGATTTCAACTCCGCGTTTCACACATTCGATCTCGCTGTGTCCTTAAGGAGAATGAAAGGGCTAATATCCATTGGTAAGTGTTTTTACTATTCATTCAATTTGCCACGCTCAATTTCTATGTCCCAAAATTACCCATAAAATACGAATTAATAGCCTACCCTCTTTGTCAAGATCATTGAATATGTTCGTATGGTTTGAGGCCTTTTTCTTCCTGTGAAGTCCTGTTCTGGTCCTGTAACAAAGACCCTCACAAGCTGTTGTTAGTATTGACATTGGATGTTGATGGTTAAAGCCATATAGAATACCCAATCCGCCCTATGTAATAGAAGTCTGCCTGATTCTTAGAAGTTCGAGGAATACAGACTTGCTTGGAGCATCTGAAGTTATAGGAGCAGATTTGCTGTGTCGTTTGTTTGGGAACCTTTAGTGTCTACTCAGTACTCTTTACCATTATTTTTTTATTTTGCCGACCTCTGAAATACACCTTTACAAGTTGGTCACCATTGACTATTGTATATATTGCCCTAATTAATGACCCCTCTTAATTGAACCAACCAAAAGTGCGTTGTCTGTACCTTCACCTCTAGCTAAGGCTTAATTCTCGGCTTTATTATTATTATTTAAGGTATTTAGGTGTGTATTAAGTGTATTTGGTTTATGCACTTTATAAAATGTAAACTGGGAATAAACAGGCCTGTTTGGGAAGATAATTATGGACGGTTTCACATTGTTTTACGTTGACTTACAAATACCACCCCTTTGGTTGGAATATTAAGGTAACACCATTTAATTTACTTTACCTAACTACTTTAACTAAGTAGTACTTACTTATTTTAGTTTTTTTTATTGATTATGTGATGTATTTATGGCCAATTTTATCACCTAATTAATTTAACAATAGATTGGTTTTTATTTTTTTTTATTTACAAGGGTTGAACCCGGAACCTCAAAGTTAATAAATAAATAATTCAATTTTGGTGTTTATCAGCTGTTTGCTGCCTTTAATTCTTTTGGCAAATAAAAATCATGCACCAGAGTGGATTTTAAGCGCTTTCATTTCATTTTATTTTGTGATGCTCATTTAGGTTTTTGCAGTGCTTCCAATTAGGATTGAGTGTTTCCTGTTTTTGGTTTATGATCGGTAGCTTCGTTTGACTGCAGGGAAGTGAAACAGGTGGCGCCTTTTTGAATTTAACTACCCCACTCTCCGATGTGAGAGTTAGTCGGACACCCTAAAAACGAAGCTCCATTTGCTCGATGTTGGTCATTGGAGTACCTCAGCCACCTTTCTGTGTATTGATAAATTAGTTTGGCCCATTGGGCAATCTAATATTCTCAACGTAATCCAAAAGTAAACGAGAATGATAAAAACGAAAAGTTTGTTCCCTAGGAGAGCTTTATTCCCCGAGACGAGAATCAGGCCCCTGGACTCTAAGGAATCCAGTGAGAATGTGAAGATTGTTTTTACTCAGTGATATAAGGTATTTTGATCTCCCTTGGCGAGGGGGCCCAAAACACATTTTTGTTTGCCTTAACCCTGGAAGCTGTTTCCAGAGGCTGATCCATTTGGTCCGCTCTTCTTTTCGGAACGCTTCCTTACAGGTGTGCGTCCCTATGCCGCAGAAAGGCTATGGTCCTGAAAGCGGAGTTTGTGCTCCCAATTTCGCCAATTGGTCCTGAGTCCCGGTATTCACTGGAGGGATAGTTTCTTATTTTTGCCCAGTTTGTTCAACTTGTCCAGGCATCCAAACCATTCAGTTGCTGATTATTGAGGAGCTCAGCGCTTTGATGGCTGCTTGACTGTCTGAGAATATGACAATCTCTGTTTTTTTGTAGTTTCTGTCAAGTTGAACTTAGCACATCTACTTATAGCGTTTATTTCCGCCTGAAATATGTCTGGGTGTTTTCTTATTGCTTCGGAAAACTTGATTCGAGGCCCATAAGTACTCCGGCTCCGGTCCCTTGTTCAGTTCTAGACCTATCAGTATATCACTTTACGGCTTTCGGCTGCATTGTAAGAATGGATAGGGTGTTTCCTTTCTTTTCTTCTCCGCTTCTTATGACTACTGTGAAGCGTTTCTCAAAATTATATGTTTTGATCATATCATCCCTGGGGAGCTCGAGGAGCGGAATAAGCTTCCATCTTGAAAGCTCTCCGGCTTTACCTTGCTTACCTCCACGACCAACCTCCCAATGTGTTTCGAAGGTTACATCAACACCAGCACTAAATTGGCGCTAGCATCAGAGGGCCTTCCTAGTGACGCGAATTCCTTACGTAACCTAGATTATCGTTTCCACAACGCCTATGGCATCGGCTTAACGGAAATTGAAGCGGATCTCTCTGCATTTAGATCATTTTTTTCTTCGGAGAAAATCCAACAGCTTCAAAAAGTGAGGGAGAGTCATTCCAAGTACTTTTCTGGTGGTTCTCCAAATAAAAATAATTTTTTTTAGAAAAGTTGACGCGAACAGAGGAACAAGCACCCTCTGAAAAAATGAACGATAGCAAGCTTAGTGTTTTTCTCCTCAATATTCAGTCCATAAAACACAAAACTGACGAATTACATTTATTACTAGAACAGCTCAATTTTCCAGAAATTATTGCCATAACTGAACATTGGCTAAATATCGATGAGCCTGTATTTGTCAAAAATTACACAACAATATCTAGGTATACTAGCACTCTATTATCCCACGGAGGTACAGTAATAATGTCTACTAATAACAACTTTTCGGCAGTGACTAAGTTCGACAATTTATTAATTGAGAAATTATTTGAATTTTCTATCGTCTACAACAATATTTACGACATCTACATTGTTTGCATTTACAGAACACCTGACGCTGACTTGGTTACATTCTTTCAAAATTTACTAAGCTTGCTTGAGTCCCTCCCTCTTAATAGTAAATTAATTTTGTGTGGCGACTTAAACGTAGATTTTTCCAGTGTACGTGCTGCTCAAGGATCTCTTGACTCTATATTTGAATATTTTGGTATAGTCATGCATGCTCAATCTCCGACACGAATAACTGAAAACAGATCTAGCACTATCGACTACGCCGTGTCATCATTTGATCTAAATTTCGTTGAATGTTCTGTTTTAAGTTCAGGTTTTTCAGATCATGAAGCAGTACTCACAAACTTTTCTGTGAAGACGATTGGCAGGGACGCTCCACATAAGTTACGCCGAATTTTCTCAATTGCTTGGGATTGCCTCTCTGATGACATTGATAGTGCATTTTCTACATTTGCAAACACTCTCTGGTTTGGCTTCCAAGGCATTTCCTCTTAGGCCTATCAAAAAAAAAGCAACATAAACCTTGGACTACTAAAGGCTTGCGCATATCGGCAAAGAACTTGCGCCCGTTGGCACACCTTAAAAAAATTTCGGACAATCCCTTCTTCCAAAATTACGTTAAATGTTATAGAACAACTTATCATAAAACAATAAAAGCCGCCGAAAACCTCTAGTATGACAACCGGTTGGCTCAAACCGAAAATATTGCCAAGGAAACGTGGTCTATTGTCAACGATTTGAAAAATAAGGCTTCCTCATCCAGTATAACCTTTACCTCACCTGAGAACCTGAACGATTACTTCGTTAATGTCGCAAAAAATTTAATGACTACTATAGTTCCGTCCCGTGATCCACTTTCGTATCTTTCGAATACCAATATGAATTTACACAGTTTTTTTCTAACACCCGTGGAAACTTCAGAGCTTTGCAGTACAATTAAAGACATCAAAAACAAATTGTCATCTGGGACTGATGGGCTCACTTTAAAAATGTTTCTCAATTTAACAGAATGTACATTGAATCTCCTCACCACTTTAATAAATAAATCATTCCAACAAGGTGTTTTCCCGAATTGCGTTAAGACGGCTATAATTATTCCTCTGCATAAGGGTGGAGATAAAGATCTAGCTTCGAACTATCGTCCAATTGCACTTCTTCCCACTTTATAAAAAATCATTGAAAGATTGGTTAAGAAAAGGCTTCTATCATTTCTGCATAAATATAAGATACTAACTACTCACCAATTTGGATTTCTAACCAACAAATGTACTATTGATGCTATGTACTCTGTCTTCAATAATGTCTACTCTAGCCTGAACAATTTGCACTCTACAGCATCAATTTTCTGTGATTTTTCTAAAGCATTCGATTGTATAAGTCATAATACCCTAATCAACAAATTGCAGTACCTACTACGGAATTCGAGGAATGGTTCAAGTCATATCTTAACAACAAAACACAACTTGTGAGGGTTGATACGACGATGTCTTCATGCAGGCCAATAGAATGTGGAGTTCCACAGGGTTCCGTGTTGGATCTAATATTATTTTTGCTGTTTATCAACGACGTTGCTAGTCTAGACATCAGCGGTAAAATCTGCCTCTTTGCTGATGTTACTGGTTTCACTTGGAGCAATCCGGATATTGTAGCACTCCATAGAACCATGTCCAATGATTTGTTTACCATTAAATCATGGTGCGACTCTAACCTTCTCTGTTTCAAAGCCGCGAAAAGTTTTTGGGCCTTATTATAGACAAGTCCCTGAAATGGAGCTTGCACATCGATGCTTTGTCCAAAAAATTGAGATCCGCTTGTTTCGCAATAAGATCTGTTTCCAAGGAACTTTTCAACCTCTAGTTCAGTCTACTTTGCCCTCTTCAAATCACATCTTCGATACGCCCTTCCATTCTAGGGTACATGCGGTGCGACTCAATTTGAGTGTATCTTTAAATTGCAAAAAAGGGCTATTCGTTATTCTCTTAGGCTGAAGAATAGAGCCCATTGACAAGTTTTTTTCAAAAAATATTACATATTAACACTCCCTCCCTTATTCATACTAGAGTCAGTGTGTTTAATCCGCAAACACCTATCAAGTATTTCAGAAAGGCCATTCCATCATTATCCACTTAGAAATGCGGAGCATGATCTTTACCTTCCAACCCCATCCTCAGAATTAGTTGAGAGCTCTATTCTGTACAACGCAAAAAAAAATGCACAACCATCTGCCAATAGAAATCAAGTCCATATCTTCTCTTTCTGAATTCCGCATAGCTCTAAAAGCATATTTGTTGGAAAGAGCCTTTTATAGCGTAAATGACTATTTTGCGAACACATAATTTTGAGCATTCCACACACTGGAGCATTGTTTATAGGTAATTTGTTTTGTTAATAATTTATTAGATTAATTTAGTTTATTTTATACTTCGAACTTGATGTACTTATGTATTTTGTTTGTTTTGTTTTGACTTTGTATACAGATAGATGTATATTATTTAAGGCTTTGTCAACAAATTTTGTTAAATTTTTTTCTGACAATAAAGCATTATTATCGTCTACAACAATATTTACGACCTCTACATTGTTTGCATTTACAGAACACCTGACGCTGACTTTATTATTATATATATATAGAGATGCTAATTCTCTTCTTCCAAGCCAACCTCCTTCGCCAGCCTTCTCTCTCATGATTCTAATTGCTCATCTAGCGGTCCCCTCCACCACGATGGAAAGAGATGCGAGACCTACAGAGGCAAACATTAAATGCTTGGCCTGAATTTGTTCTGTTGCTCTCGATCGAACGTCTAGGCTTAAACAATGACTTAGCAGTTTACATATTTTTAGTTGATGATGGCGGTGGTAACAGTGAGCTAGCTGGTGTTGAACTATTGGCATCAGAGGATAGGGATTACACACAGGGACACATTTAAAACTGAGCACCGCACCAGTTTGCTGAAGGGATTCAATGCTTCATGACAGACAAGGACTTACTGCAAAGAAACGTGATTGAAGGAATTTTCCCTGAAATAGCAACATATATTTGTTTATTCCATACACTAGACATTTATAGATCGGTGTCTCGTCAGAAGCTTAACATTAGCTAAGCAGAACAAACAACTACATTGTAATTACTTTAAAAATTAGTGTATTCATCATCAAATGAAGAATATGATCTTATATACGATATATTTTTAAAAGAAGCACCACCCACACTGTTGACATATTTCAATAAACACTGTAACTCAATAAAAGTGGAATGGACTGTATGTCATATGAAAAATGGTAATTTAAATAATAGAACAAACAATAAACTAGAATCTATAAATAATAAAATTAAACAGGTAGCCGCAAAAAAACATATCTTTTTCTACTTTTATAAAATAATTTTTTCTCTGGCTCAATTATTTTTATAATGAAAGAAACAACAGATTAGCTAATGAGTTTTTGATAGCAAATATCAAAATTTTTAAAAAAGGAAGTATTGAAAATAAGTACAGTAAATTGTTGACTCGATACGCATATGATTACACTTTAAAAAGCCTGACCCTATGCGGACCGTGTGACTTTGAAAGAAAAAATATGGTGTATTTGAGGTGAGCCATAGCATTCAAATCATATCTGTTATGAAAATCACTGCACTTGCTCAAATTTTAGATCTGTTTCTTCCATGCCAGCATATTTTTGCTCAAATTATCTCAAAAAATACCGCAAAATACAAATAAAATCATTAAAGTTCATTAAACAAAATACTAGCTAACGTAAATTTCACGTAGAGAAGTGTTCTCTACTGATCTGGCAGGCGCGAAACGGTTGGCATTTATATAACAAAGGCAATGCCTGCTCGTACTGGGATTGGGGGAAGCACTCTTGAAATTCAAGCGGACTAAATGGGAAATGACAGAACAAAAAAAAAACACATAAAATTTCCGTGGGTTGATACTTTAGGGTTGAGTGATTCTCACATAGGCACCTACAAATAAAAAAAATAGTATTTTATTTTAGTGCCCCAGGTGTTTAGCCATAGGGTAGCATGTCACTAAATCATTTAACTATTTATTTTATTTTCAATTAAGTAAACTTATGTTTCATGTATGTAAGAAATCAATTGTTTTCAGCCTCTAATTTTTTGCTGATGTAACTGCCGAGTTTGCTCTTTTTTTGGATAAGGTGTTTGACAGCGTCAATGGCCATACATTCAACCCACACATGGGTAGTGTTCACGATATTTATTCAAGAACGAAGTATGCATCATGATTTTTTGAGAAAAGCCATCCCTGTATTTGAGAGTATTGATTTTTTGAAAATTTACAACAGGAGGACACTTTACGATCCTTAAAGAGAAGTTGGATTCATGCCCAAAAAGCTATTAAATATATTTGGAGGAAATTGAAAATAGATTTTAAATGTCTGATGCCACGATATCTGAATCAGAAAACTTTTTTTGTAAAGTAAGAAGCTTGGGAGTATGTAACAATAATCCCACTTGTTCGCAATTCGCTCAGTATAACATCTCGCTAATAATTGATAATTCTATGGGAACCCACCTACCAGAAGCAAATTGTGAAGATGAGGGTTGCGAGGTGGCTCCAGATAACTTAATCTCATTTATATCATCACCATTTGAAGAACAAGTGGTAGCGTTAAATTTTCCTGAATGTGAAACTCTTCAATATGACCTTCGCAATATAGAATTAACCCAGTTACATCATACCATTGCTGGTTTATTGCAAAAAAAAGGAATTTGTCCAAAGTGTCGGTCAAAATTAATTTCTGATAATTTAGATCCTGAGAATAGACTAATTGAAAGTAGAGGATATAGTCCCAAAGCACTCCTTGGCCCTTCTACTACAGCCTTTCAAAGCTGTTCACAAAATATTCCTTTAATTCAAGTATATTTTAGAAAAATATTGCACATGTGATAACATTTAAATGATTTTAAAACAACTGTTCAAAGAAGAGGATTTCATTCCATTCACTTGCGACAAACATGATATACAATCTTTGTTTGCCTATTTACAGTTTGCTTTGTATTGATGGAACGTCTTTATTAGTCAAATGTGATCAATTCTAAAGCAAATATTCAGATACAAAAGACGCCCAATTTTTCGCCTCAGTTTCTCAATATTTACCACCTAGTTCTAACTAAACTAAACAAAGCTAATGAATTTGCTGTTGCTATGTCAAAAGTAGTGGTTACCCATGGTGAAACCATATCTTAGTAATTTTAATTCCTTCAAAAACATGCATAATATTTTATTTGAAATTAGTTGCTAATGTAAGGGGGCCCATTTTTTGTTTTTGCACCGGAACCCTCGGCCACCTTGCTACGTCACTGGAATTTACCAAGGACAATGCAATGATCAACGCCAAGGAAGAACTCTTGAAAAAACAAATTCTTTCATTGAAGTATTGTATAAAAAATCTATTGAAAATTCTCACAAATCTAAAGACTACAATTTGTTACATGAAGTTAATAAAAAAAATCATTATATCTCTACTACATAGGTGAAAGACTACGAGGTATTACAGTCCAATTCACAAAACTTACTTCTTTTAATAGCCACCTTATATGCTATGTGCTTAATAAGAAGAAACAAGCAACCAGAATATCTGGTAAAATTGAATATAATTCCAAGAATAATAAAGTCATGGGCTTTGTACTACCTCTAAAAAACGGAAACCTACACTCTAAAAAATACATTGGAATACGTAACTAATTTTTATTTGCTGAGGTGTTTAAGTTGACAAAAGTAAGTATTTTTAGTTAAAAAAACAAAACCATATTTTTCTTCAGTTATTCTAACAAAAAAATTAAGTTCCTTCAAAAAAGAAAAATTGTTAAATTAAAATTAGTTGCTATAAGAATATATTTAGTTGCTGTATATTTTTTCCCAAAAGCAACACATTGCTATGCTTAAATAACTCCTAAATGAGTTGATATTACCAATAATAAACTTGCTAAAGCAGCTAAATTTCAAATATTATTTTAACTAACAAATAAGAGTTGTCCTAGCCAATTTTTGGTTCTCGCAACTAAAATTGTTTCAGCAGCAGCCAATACCATCAGTTTCTACCACTAAAAATTTTGTTATATTAAATAATATTTTTTGCAAGTCGATTATTCCCCCATTTGCAAAAAAATGCCGGTTGATGTTCCCAGAATTCATAGACAAGTCGAGACTAGAGCATTATTTCTTTACGCACAAAGTGATAAAATTGGATTGGTGTGGTGGTGCGAGACGGAGCTCAGAGGAAGAGACATTCCGTTTTGGCGTTGGTTTTGGTTAAAACTGCCTTAGATCGTTGGTTCTATTATTCCCATTTCGAACTCTTTTGTGGTTTTGTGATTGTTTGGCTGTGTTCTGCGTGCCTGTGTGCCTTGATGTAAGTATTATTTCCGGTATTTATAAGAAGTAGATACTTACCTACAGCCTAAAGGACAACAAAAATTAATTTTGATGATAAAATATAAAAAAATTAAACCCGGTGGCCTCTTATTACCTACTTGGTCCCCTAAAATCATGTACCCATACAAGGGGGTGGGACTTTTCGCCGCAGCCGGTTCGCCGCGGCCGATTCGTCGCGGCCGTTTCGCCGCAAGCCGTTTCGCCGCAAGCCGTTCCACCGCAAGGCCTTTTCGCCGCAAGCCGTTTCGCCGCAAGCCGTTTCGCCGCAGGACATTTCGCCGCCCGCCGTTTGTTGCGTTATGAGACAAAACTAGTAGTTTGAAACAGAGATGGGCTGATATTGAAAAGCAATTAAATAAGACATCAGGTGAATTGGGGTGTCCGAAATTATAACTCTTTTTTCAGTAGCAATAAAAAAGACAATGCCATGATTTTGACCAGGTTATTTTTATTGTTTGGTAGAATCACTAGAAAAGCAAACCCTTTCTGCATAAAGTAGTAATAAAAAGGACAATGCCATGATTTTGATCAGGTTATTTTTATTGTTTGGTGGAATCACTAAAATTTTGTTCACTATTTAAACCTGAAAATTTTGACCAAATCTTACATAATTATTTATATACAATAATACAAAGGGTTTCTAATGGATAAATATATATATATTTTTATTGTCAATTGTGCTGCATTTCAAAGTTGTGTGATATGCCTCTCAAATAGTCTAGAATGTTTCTGTTAGCAAAATCCCGGACAATTCTTAAAATGCGCTCGTCGGCTTGAATGTATTTTCGCAATTTTTTCGGAGGTAGATTTCCTGCAATAAGTTGTTGCTGAAATAAATCTCGTCCTCTTTGTACCAGCTTGAGGGAATCTATCAATCTCCAAATCGTTGGATGGTCAAGTTGGATTTCCGCTTGTAGCCTTCTATTAGCCGCCTCGGCGTGATTATTGGTGCGAGGAAAACCTTCCAGTGTCCTTGAGTGAACAATCCACATCTCAACTGGAAATAGGGGGCGTCTTCTGTTACCACCCCGTCTGTTAGGCCGTCCAATATAATTATCTTCAAAATAATCTAAAGCCGTTTGCAATTCATCTGGTATGTTGTCCCTTAGCTGGTCTATTGCCGCATCGAATGAATTGATGGGAACAAAGGCTAAGCTCAAAATCATTTTGGCATTTAATGCAAAATTTGGGTCGTTTATGTACTGCTAGCGTAGTCCCAATTGCGCTAAATGCCTGTGAAAATTCTGGCTTAGATGAAAAAAATTACATATATTTGGCTAAAAAGAGGAGGTGCAGGTTTGAAGGTTCCATCCACATACCAGATCCTTGATTGCTGAAGAAGGTCTATATTCCTTTGCCGTCCAAATATCAAAATCCTGTCATTATCCGGACCACTGTCATTGAGGAGGAAGTTCTCTTCTTCATCATATGTTCTGTATCTTTCAGGTATTTCCAATTCCTGAAGCGATGCTGGCATTGGAGGAGCTGCCTGAATTACATTTCCGGTTCGCGTAACTAATTTTCGTAAGGCACTGTTATTAGGCATGGAACCTAAAAATAAGAAAAAGGAATAATATTATCAATGAGGAATTAAGAAAAATAAAAATAATGATGTGAGGTAGCGTAAACTCTTCATACCTTGTGCGGATTCTGAAATGCTCGCGACTACTCCATTAATGATTTGAATCGGCGCTTCCATAGTATCTTCAGCTCGTCGTTTTATTTTATTTTTTATCATATTATCCACCTCAATTTTCGTAGGGGTTGGTCCGTGGTTGTGGTCGGTTACTCTTAAAGCCAATTCGCCATTTCTAACATGGATTCTGCCTTTACATCTTCCCCTTTGCTCGCAGCGGAAGAACTTTGTGTCGTTGTCCTGACTCAATTTGTCGAATACATAAATGTACCCATCACTGAAAAATTTATCTTGTTTTCTCTTAGATAAAAGTCGATCCATCCTTGCTGCGTTCTGACAGAAGACTAGTACTTTGAAACCGACAAGTCTTCTCTTTATGCTTGACAAAATGATAATTTTAATAAGCAATAAAGTAAGACAGGTAGATTAGGCTTTCCGAAATTAAAACCCTTTCTTGTTCATCATATGTGTTTCGGGCAAGTACCAATAAAAAGGACAATACTATGATTTTGACCAAGTTATTTTTATTGTTGAATTACCAGAAAACCCAACTAACCCTTTTTTCAGAAAGTAGCAATTTTGACCAGGTAATTTTTTTTTCATCAAGATGGGTTGTTTTCATTGTTATTATCAATAATAATTTAAGCCTGGAAATTTGGACCAGAACTTACATTACTAATTATATCTAGGATTATTCTCAACGCGGCGAAACGGCTTACGGCGAAATGGCTTGCGGCGGAACGGCTTGCGGCGAAACGGCTTACGGCGAAACGGCTTGCGGCGAAACGGCCGCGACGAATCGGCCACGGCGAATCGGCTGCGGCGAACTGTACTAGACCCCCCATACAAAATATCCCACAATGAGTTTGATAAGTATAGAAATAATAGGTATTTTTTGTGGTATTTTTTTGTCAACGGCAACACATTTTATAGTTGTCCTAACCAATTTTGGGTTCTTGCAAATAAGAATTTTGTAGGAGCAACTGATCAGTACCTACATGCTAATACCAATATAGTAGGTATCTGACATAAACTAAGTAAAATAGGAATTTCAGGATGATGGATAATATAATAAAATACATACCATTTAAATAAATAAGCATGTCAAGATTCGTCAATAAATTTCTGCTTGTACCAGTTATGTATACCTCCTGCATAAGTAGATTTTTTTTGTAGATTTATTAAACAATGGAAGAAAACCTCGAAATTAAAGAACTATTGGAAAAATGGGACTTGGTAGAACTTATCCCAATTTTTGAAGGTTTGTATACTTACCTACACTGTGGGCCAAATTAAGTTGGAACATAATTTGACCATTAATAACTTTTCTGTCTGTTTATGGATTTTAGATTTCTGGATATGATATTAGTCGATATTTTTTGTTGTCACGTTAAAATTAATTAGGTAGACCAATTTTGGTCAGGTCCGGACTTACGACGATTTTTTTTGGCCCACAATGGTATATTGTGTTCTCTCGAATATTTCTTTAGAAAAAAACTCTTTCAGAGCATGGTATAGAAACTGGGACAATGAAAGATCTATCAGCAGAGCTTATTAGGGAGTTAATTCCCAAAATTGGCATTAGGGCAAAATTTTTGAAAAAATTTGAGAATTATACAAATCCCCAGCAGTTAGAAACGCCTAATGTGTTGCAAATCGGCAATGCCAACTATCAGATGATAGATTTGAATGATAGTATACTGGCCAGCCTGAGCCCATTGACTTCGACAAACATTGAAATGTGTTCCTCAAGCGCATCTTCGAACATCAGTTCCGCAGAAAATTTACCATCTATGCCAAGTCAAAATGTTAACCAAGTTTTGAGTACTGCTGTGAATACGCCTTCACCGTCTTCATCCAATCAAAATATGAAAACTTTGAAGGAAACTGGCTTAAAGGATTTGTTAATTTCAACAACACGGGGGAAATTGGTAATGTTTTCATACAAAAAAAATGGAAAACTTTTGCCTGAATTCAGAGACAAATTGGTGGATTTGATGTTAGATGCGGAGCTGGAGGAACATATGGATAAAAAAGTTTCCATATTGCGCTTTCAAGAAATGGCTGCTGCTATTATTGCGTTATTTCCCGGCGAATGTCAAGTAAGTAATTTCTATATAACTGTGTATGATGTATCTAGTTATATACATATTCACTTTGGTTTAGTAATCAAGGGGAAATGCAAATCTGGGGACATGGCTGCTCTAATCGTGATGACCAAAGTTTTATCACATGGAATTTTACCATTTTCATGTCTATTATAGATATTATAAAAATTCCGATAAAGATAAATTTATTTTAGGAAGTGTACTTTCGCAAAACTAGGAAAAGAAATGGCGGCTATGTTGGCGGGGGAAAGTTGTTCAGCAAATACTATAATTTAATAAAACAACTTAGACTCAATGGCCTTATTAAAACTAAGAAATCTGAGTCTGACGACGAATTGTTAACTGGACATGATAAAGGTAGGAACTTAGGTATTTCAATGCTATCGTCTCATATCTTTGATGTCCGATTGACCAATAAAGTGCTATTTATAAAACAGTTTTGCGTCAATGAAATAGCACTTTATTTCACTAGTTAAATAAGGTATTTGTCAGCTGCTGTCACTTCTTAGCATTGCCAAATTCGTCATTCAACCTAGAGGTAAAACAGGTTGGTATACCATACCATACCTACCTACCTACAGGGATACCCACCTTCATCAGGCATACTAGGATTTTAATTTTTTTATTCATTTTTTTATAAAATCTAGTCGCAATCGTACATAAAATCATGTATATAACGCTCACATAAACAAACTTTATTAACTCATTATTTAATAGCCTCGATCGCAAGCTCACTCGGCCATAAAATCATTCGTACAGTAACGTCCTATTTTATGAAAGTTTGCTTGTTATATAAATAGCTACCTTTTCATTTGGTATAAATGAAGACGAGGTATAAAGCTGAACTGATGTTTTTGTTTTATAGAGTCTGATGAGAACGACGAAAATATGCAAGAGGCAGTCGATTGGCTGAAGCATAACATACAGCCATATTTGCAATTGGAAAGCCGTTGGAGGCAAACATGCCAGAAAAGGCGAACCCTTTTGAAAAACACACCTATTGACCAATATTTAAAACTTTTTCCAATTCTTCAAACCAATGAAGGTTACAATATGGTAGGTTTTTCTATATTTTGCATAATGAAGATAGAAACAAATGGAATATTCAACTTTTAGTTTAATATCGACTTTGAGGAGCTTTACAAACAAAATGACATATTTTATCTAAAATGGACTTCATTTTCCTTCAAAATATTTGAATATGCCAAATCCAATTGTAATGACAAAGCTGTCCAGGATTTAGTTAAACAAATTGAAAGTGGTATCCTAACTGAAGGTAATGATGTTTGTTGTATTTATCTCATCCGAATACTTTTTTAATCTTATCCTATTTTATTGTATCCTTGGTAAAGATGGAAGAAATATGAGAATCTTAAAAATGATGCCATACATGATGACTCCTGTTACCATTACCAGGAAATGGAAACCTTCAAAGTTGGAGATAGAGGAGGCATTTATTTTGTACATCAAGGTAATAAATTCATACCTACCTATCATTTTAATTGAAAATGTACCAACGAGTGTATGGGATATTTTGTATGTTTACCTATATATGAATATATTATCAGAAAGTTGAAACTGCAACCTAGAGGTTATTATCAATTATCAATATACGGTTTTTAACAGAGTGAAATGGAATGCTACGTATGTAATTGTTCAAATTTTATTTTTAGAGCCTGGATGACTTGCAAGTCGCGATAGAAAATAGAAAAATAAAACTTGACAAACTGAAATTGAATTTTCAACCAAAACCAATTTTTATTGGTTCTGACTTGGACAATATCACCTCCTCCTACGTTAGAGTCGATGAAACCCTTTATTTGGTAGAATCGCTTTTGAAAGCCATAGAAGTAACTTTCAAAGCAATCCATGCTTTAAATGCGTTATACCCTGCAGAAGCAGAACAAGTCTGGCTTCTCATTCAAAGAGGCATATTTAACCTGGAAACTAAATTTGACAAAAAATTTGTCGCCGTAAACTTAATTTTACCACACCTAGAATAAAGGTGTATTAAATATAATAAGAATTTGAATATAACATAGGTATTATAGGTAATAATTGATTGACATATCATTAGTAGTATATGTATCCCATATTCCAACATTGAAAAAATAAAACTAAAAAGTTTTATCATGATATGTTCCGAATGTAAATCCTTTTTTACCAGTTTCAAATCTCTTCAAGCACATTTAAAAATTGTCCATAAATTTCATTCATTATCAATTTATTCTTGTCATGAAGTAAATTGTTTTCGAAAATTTAGCTCACTACGTTCGTTTCGTAATCACTGCAGCCTTAAGCATACTGAAAGTAATCAAAATGTTGCAAGTTGTATAGCGAAAGATGGTCCTTCTGTGGAATATGAGGCTCAAGATGCAGCAAAGGAAGAATTTTTTAAAGAAAATGAACCCGATGAAAATAATTTGGATAGTTTTAAACTACATTTCAATAACGAATTGCTTTTATTTATATCAAAACTTTATAGCCTTTCCCATTTGCCCAA
Source organism: Ceutorhynchus assimilis (assembly GCA_917834065.1). Taxonomy (NCBI): domain Eukaryota; kingdom Metazoa; phylum Arthropoda; class Insecta; order Coleoptera; family Curculionidae; genus Ceutorhynchus; species Ceutorhynchus assimilis. The sequence goes on from OU892290.1 coordinate 7,818,174, forward strand.
AACTTATATTCAATTAATTATTAATTATCTTTCTGAGCTTTTCGGAACTTTAGAAACTCTTGAAAAAATTCTAACAGATAATTTAACTATGCCACACCATTTTAAAACATCAATTTTGAGTATCTTCAGTCTATTCAAAAATCCATTCGAATCCTATAAGTCTGAGTATTTGCGTGTAAAGGAAATGGAAAGCACTGAAAACTTTATAAAACCAATAACATACAATATTGGTGAATGTTTAACTGACGTTCGCAGTAAACAAAACATTTTATATAAATCGGTTGGTGTGACAGCTCAATTCATTCCTCTTAGAGTTCAATTAAAAAAGTTTTTTGAAAACAGGACGTTTTATTCTGCAATTCAAAATTATCTTGAACATATTGATCAACAACAATTAGGTATGTCAAATATTATGCAAAGTGCATTGTGGACTGAAATTAAACGCAATTTCACAGGGAAGACGGTTTTTCCTTTATTGCTTTATTATGATGATTATGAAACTGGGAATGCTTTGGGTTCACATGCTGGCGTACATAAACTAGGAGCCATATATATCTCTCTGCCATGTTTACCACCACAATATTCTTCTAAATTGAATAACATATTTTTAGCACTTTTATTTCATGCTAATGATAGAAAAGACTTCGGAAATAGGGCGGTTTTAAAAATTTTACTAGATGAGTTGTCGTTTTTGGAAAGTAATGGTATCCAAATTTGTACAGGCACAAAAACTGAAAAAATATATTTTGCTTTGGCATTAGTTTTGGGAGACAATTTGGGAATGAATAGTATTTTGGGATTTAATGAAAGTTTTGTGGCAAATTATTTTTGCAGAATTTGTAAAATGTCAAAAGATGATACATTTTTTTCTTGCTCCCAGGATAGTCTTTTATTAAGAAATTCACTCAATTATGAACATGATTTAGTGGAAATACAAGATAATTCAAAAACTGGCATTAAAGAAGAATGCGTTTTCCATGTGTTGAATAATTATAATTTAACCAAAAATATTTCTGTTGACCCAATGCATGATCTTCTAGAAGGTATATGTCACTATGATCTGATTTTGATTTTACATAATTTTGTGATTGAAAAAAAATACATCTCTTTAGACAATATTAATTATAAATTAAAAATTTTCAACTATGAATTTAATGAAGTGGGAAACCGCCCCGCCCCTCCCCGCTAACTGGCGATTTTTTCAAAAAAAGTAAGCTACCATTTTCTGCCTCAGAAATGCTGTGCTTTGTGAGAATATTTTCTTTTTTAGTTGGAGAATTTATTCCTTCAAACAATGCTTATTGGGAATTATATAAATATTTGAAAATAATAATTGAATTAGTTTTAAAAGAATCCACAACTCCTGAGGATATTAATTATCTGAAACGTTGCATTTTGGAGCATAATAAATTATACCTACGTTTATCAAAAAAACATTTAACTCCAAAATTTCATTTTTTAACACATTATCCCTATGTAATTTCCCAAATAGGTCCATTGGGTGGTAATATTTGGAGTATGCGATATGAATCCAAACACCAAGAATCAAAAAGAACAGGAAATGTAACATGCAATCGAAAAAATATTACCTATTCATTGGCAATGAAACACCAACTGAGGGTATGTTTTCGTTTAATTTCAAAGGAAATATTTCCTCCCGATTGTTCATTTGGTAGTTTGAATCTTATTAGTAACTTGAATGAATTTCTCTATTTTCTTGGACCATTGGAAGAAATATTTCTGTCCATACCATGGTTTTCCTGTAATTGGATAATTCATCAGGGATATAAATACAAAATTAATACAGTTTTCCTTACACATAGTGATGACTTATTGCCACAGTTTGGTATTGTAAACAATATTTTATTGAGTAGTGAAAATCATGTGTGTTTTTTGCTCAAAATATTTGAAACAGATTGTTTCAATGAACACTTTTTAGCATATGAAGCACACCTGACAAACATTTCCACCCTAACTTTTATTGATAACATAATGGATTATAAGCCTTGCTTACTGAAACAAATTAATGAGATGTATCTAATAAATCATTAGACTCAATATTTTAATATAATATTTTGCCAGCGTTTCATGAGAATGATATTCAATCAATTATTACCATAGAATAATAATAATATTGTATTTAGTTTTTTGCGTTGGAAATACCAGATTATGAATTAAGTATGTTTTGTTGAAAAAAGAATTTATTTTGTTTTGATATTTTCTTAATCGAGTTAGTAAGCTCAAAGTATTAGGTAAGGTACCTATTGTTTTTATTTCTTAGGAATAACGTTTTTTTTTTAATATGTATTTCAATAAAATTTGTGCATTTGTTGTTTTTTTTTATGAAATTTTAATTATTTTATTTATTTTATATGATATTCAGAATTTTTTTGTGTGCTTATTATAGTTTAACTTTGATATTAAAAATGTTCTACAACGAAGTTTTTTTCTCTACCTATATTTGGTTGTTAAACAAAACTTTCCCTATCCAAGCAAAACTAATTTAGTAAGTAGGTAACCTATTGAAATTAAATAGCCCCAACCTTTTGTTGTCCTAACTTAGTGATTTAGGATCCATTCGATTTTTCTTGGTATATTATATTTAGTTTAAATAATGCTAATGAGTTAAGAGAACACTTTTTTTTCCACACAATACTTATCTGTGTATTTTCAGCTATGAAAAATTCAATGGTTCGGATGGCAAATGATAATTGTTAAAGCCTTAGCTGCATCAAACTTTAAGGGTTGTAATTATTACTAAAGCAAAATATATATCAGTTTTTGAGAACATAATAACTTTAGTAATTATTAAAATTAAAACCCTGAAAGTTTGATTGCAGCCAAGAGTTTAACAATCATCATTTGCCATCCGAACCATACCATTTTTCATTGCAAATAAAAAACATTAAGTAGATAAGTACCAAAATAGGTATTGTGTAAAAAAAAATAGCCATGTGTTCTCCTAACTTATTGGCATTATTTAAACTAATTTTTTTTTTTTCAAGGAAAAATCGAGGGAAAAATAAATCAATAAGTAAGGGCAACAACAGGTTCTAGCTTCCCCAGCTTATATTTTTGTTGTGGAAACTAAAAACTGAGCGTTATGATAACTAAAGTTTTAAATTAGCTTAGCTTATATTTTGATTGTGGTAACTAAAAGTTATGTGTTACACTAACTAACGGTTTTAGCTTCCTTAGCTCATATTTTGGTTGTGATAACCAAAATCTGTCTCCCATATCAACGAAAATTCTTAGCTCCCTTAACTTATATTTTGGTTGTGAGAACTGAAAAATGATTGCTACACTAATTAAAATTTTTAGCTTTTCAAGCTCATATTTTGTTTGCGATAACTAAAGACTCTCTGCTACAATAACTAACATTATTAGCCTGTTTAGATTATCTTTTCGTTGTGGTAACTAAAAGCTATGTGCTACACTTACTAATTCAATTAATTGAGTCAACCGCTAGACAGCAACAAATTTTGGTTTTTGTAGCAACCAAATTTTGAGTCGAGTCCATTTTCACGAAAAAAATCTGTTGTCGCAACCAATTTTTAGTAACGGATACGATGTTATTTTTAAGAGTGTATGAAGTAAAAACGGCAAGTTGTATACTTTCTTCTCTGGAAATGACATCAAATCTATCCAATCATAAAGTTACCAAATGGCCAAGGGTTCATATAGAGACAAACATCAGAATGCTATGTCCAAGATACTTGTTCATATAGGCACTAAGCTGCGAAATCGTTTGTTGAAAAAAAGAACCTGACATTTCCTATAGGAGAATATAACATTGCTATAGATCATTTAAATATGCTCATAGATAAATATGACAAGAGCCAACATTTTCTTTTATTAACCCTGATGATAAAATGAACTTTGGGAGTGACCCTAAAATAATAGATTTTGAAGTTCAGAAATACTGGACAACTATCCAGAATGCAGAGGAACTTCATATTTGGATATGGAATTAAATATAGAAAAAAGGATTCACAATATCTGATTGGCAGTTTTTTTTTCTTCGGATATAAAGAACATGGGTAAAAATAGTAAAGTACATAATGTTAAAGATTTCATGTCAGACAATGCTTATCTTTTTATAGAACTCAACGCTCACTTTCTTTTGAAATTGATAGTTATGTTTTCCTTATTAATGTATTAGGAAGTTTTCTAATATCAAAAAATATTGCAGATGCCAGATACCACACTCAATCTGAAACTTAAAACAATTTCAAATGGGTAAAATTTTATAAGATTCTGAAAGAATTTCATATTAATCAAAATGTTCCGTTTACATGAAAATGTAATTTTAAGGAGTCATAGAGTAGTGATTCCGGAAATATCAAACGTATACATAGTTATAGTTATTTACAATCCAAGCTGCGAAAGCGTACTTTTAGGTGTATTTTAATAGCCGAGGCAAAGCGAAGCGCAGCCGAAAATGCGCAACCGAACATCTTCCTTGGATTTCCAGGCTTCCAGACCAAGGAAAAAACTAATTTTTGCCGAAGTAAATGCCGTACCTATTTATATTGAGCATTCATTTGGCTTAGTCAATTGCAGCTATTTTGTATAATGAAGAATGAAAAAAGTTTGTATTTCGTGCAAAATTCTTTAATAAATATCAGTGCAAAGCGCTTTCGGCCGTGGCCATCATCAGTGCAACCTGAAAGTAAGGAAAAACACTTTCTGAAGATACTGGAAAAATTTATGAAAGTTTGGAAATTTTGGAAAATTTGAAATTTTTTGAAATTTTTGAAAATTATCTGAAAAATCTTGGAAAATTTAATCTAAATTAATTTAAAATATTCAAAAAGAAAGAAAATAATTACTAAAGAAAGTAGATTTATTCACTTCGTCAGGTTTGTACAAAGAGTCTTCTCGTTGAACATATAGGTGTAAAGGAACGAAAACATCTCATTACAAATTAAAAATTAACACTTTAAAATATCAGAAGATCTTTGGTTTTTACTGGTACTCTATGCAAAGGCTGTGTCTTTTCAAATTACAATCACATCGAAAGATGTTTTTTAAGTTTAAATTAAAATTTCTTTAAATTTTGTGTGGAAGACCAACATGGTGATGAATGATGTGCAGCCATTTTGTGTATGGTTGCACGTTTTTAATTGTGGTTTCCCTTTAGAGTGACACATGACAAGTAAGTCAGTGTAGCTGACAAGAGCGGGAAGTTCGAAAAATAAAAGTTTATAAAATCCAAAACCATTACCAACGTTTTTTTAAAATCAATATTTGGAGAATTAAGATGTTTATAGTGAAAAACAACATAGCTAAGTGGTGTGACCTGTAGTGTAGATGACGAGCTAGTCGTCCACAATGTGTAGACTACCCTTATATCATCATAGAGTGGAAATAGGATATATGAGTTTAAGTTGAAATAGATGAAAATTTTTTAAGTAAAATAATTGAATAAATTGATTTAATTAAGATCCTCTATTGGTTTTTTTGATTCAATTCAAAAGACGTCTGTGTAAGGGGATGTAAGATCTATTAAGGTTCACCTGAGTGTTGAGACAAGAGAAGTTGTCCTGAAGTTCGTTTCTGATTTCAATGTCCCCCATAAAATCCAAACGGTTGAAGTTTTTAGAGCGAATTTCGTGAAGAATTTTCGAATTTGACCTGGGGCTGAAATTATGCTTAGTTGTCCTAATGTGTTCACCAAAGGCAGAGGTAGTTTTAGTAAGATGTTCCTGTATTCGAATCTTGAGAGGTCTGCAAGTTCGCCCAATGTAAGTGCAATTGCAGGAGTTGCAGTTTAATTTATATATTCCACTCTTGGACAGGTGGTCAATTTTGTCTTTGGAGTTGACCAGAAAGGAAGACAGGTTATTTTTGGATTTGAAAGAGATTCTGATGTAGTTGTTGACATTTTGGTGAAAGACCTGTAGAATTTTAAGATTCAAATCATGATTCAAGAAAGGAATAGCAATATATTTCTCTATTGGCTTATTCAGGGTAGGAAATAACTCTTTTTCAATCTTTTATATTTAGTTTTTGTTATGAGGGTGTCAATTAAGTTTGGGTCGTATTCGTTATTATATGCTAGTTGTTTGAGAATTTTAACTTCGTTGGAATAGTCTTCTTTTGAGAGGGGTATGCTTAGTAATCTGTTAATGTAGCAATGGAAAGCTGCCAGTTTATGTTGTCGAGGGTGGTTAGAACTTTCAGGGATGGTGTGATCAGTTTGTGTCGGTTTTCTAAATATTGAAAAATTGAGTTGATTGAAATGTTTTTTGTGAATTGTAATGTCTAAGAAGTTGATTGAGTTATTGTGTTCAATCTCGAGAGTGAATGACATCTTAGGGTGTATTGCATTCAATTTTTGAAGGAGAAGATCAGCATGATTGTGGTTACCATCCAGAAAACAAAGACAGTCATCAACATACCTAAACCAGTGTAGAATCTCTTTATTGGAGTTAGTGATTATATGTTGGTTTTCCAAGAAATCCATGAAAAGGTCGGCCAAGAAAGGTGACAAGCAACTTCCCATGGCGAGCCCATCAGGTTGTTGATACACGGTGTTATTGAAAGAAAAATAATTTTGCAAAAGGCAATGATTCAGAAGTGAAAGTACATTGATAACAGTAGTTTCAGTAACATTTTTTGATCTTAAGAGGTCACCCACGATATTGACAGCTTCGTTCTTTGGGACGGTTGTGAAGAGATTGGTAACATCGAAGGAAACTACTAAAAAATTGTTGGGTAGATTTAAGTTGGACAATTTATTAATTAAATCGATTGAATTACTTACCCCAAATTTAGGTGAAAATGAAGATAGATTTTTAATCAAGTTGAGAATGAATGAAGAGAGAATAGCTACTGGTGTGTTGGAAAAGCTTACTACTGGTCTTATTGGAGTGTCAACCTTGTGGATTTTTGGAAGTCCATACATTCTTGGTAAATTTGGATTACTTGACATGAGTGTTTTAGGAGCATTGTGTTCTAGAAAAAATTCACTGAAATGTTTTATAAGTTTGTTAGTTTTTTTAATGAAAGTGTTATGTGGATTCGACTGTAAAATCTTGAAATTATTATTCTGAAGGAAAGTTACTGCTTTAGAAATGTAATCATGTTTGTTGAGAACCACAAGGCAATTTCCCTTGTCGGCCTTTGTTACAATCAGGTCCTTATTTTTGATCTTAGTTTTGAGTTTTTTGAGCGTTTTCAAAGAATGTGAGGATATGGAGGAGTTGGTTTTCTCCAGATCTTTTTTAAGAGTGTATAAAATATTGTGCATGTCATTACGTAATGATTTTTTGATGTAGTAGTTATAAGTGATTTGTTCAATAATGACATCTAGTTCTATGGCGTACTTAAGAACGTCACTCTCAGAAAGGGGTGTGTGTAAACAGTATTTTAAGCCCAAGTTGAGGAGGGCCAGCTCGTCATCCTCAAAAACAGTGTCTGAGATGTTCTTGACTCTCTCGTGAAACTCAAAATTTGAAAATTTTCGTGGTTGGTTAGCTCTGTTTTTCTTTAAAGCATTTTTTTGTTTAATAATGGATTGTAACTTTGACTTCAACTTATCGAACTTGAGGCCCTTAGACAGGTTAACCTCATCAGAGATGTTATTCAGGAGAATGCTAAGTGATTCATTATCGAAAGAGTTCACCAAATTGTTGTGAAATTTTTTCAATTGACAATTGAGAAGATCAAGCTTTGCATAGTGTTTACATATTTCAGACCTAATAATTTTAAGTTCTAAATCATATTTAAATTTAAAGGGAACGTTATTGGAAAGTTTAACCTTAGCAAAGACGGGTGTTACTCTCTCCTTAATGCAATTGTTCAGGAACCAAATGTCTAGATGTAACGCTGCTCGTCTGAGGGAAACTCTTCTGTACTGTTCAGCCAGGTCTGCGATACTGCAGTTGAATAATAGAGGGTGTAGAGCTGTGTGCACGTTGAGGAGTAATGAAGAATGAAAAAAGTTTGTATTTCGTGCAAAATTCTTTAATAAATATCAGTGCAAAGCGCTTTCGGCCGTGGCCATCATCAGTGCAACCTGATGTTTTCGTTCCTTTACACCTATATGTTCAACGAGAAGACTCTTTGTACAAACCTGACGAAGTGAGTAAATCTACTTTCTTTAGTAATTATTTTCTTTCTTTTTGAATATTTTAAATTAATTTAGATTAAATTTTCCAAGATTTTTTAGATAATTTTCAGAAATTTCAAAAAATTTCAAATTTTCCAAAAATTCCAAACTTTCATAAATTTTTCCAGTATCTTCAGAAAGTGTTTTTCCTTACTTTCAGGTTGCACTGATGATGGCCACGGCCGAAAGCGCTTTGCACTGATATTTATTAAAGAATTTTGCACGAAATACAAACTTTTTTCATTCTTCATTACTCCTCAACGTGCACACAGCTCTACACCCTCTATTTTGTATACCTATTCAACAATACATGGTAGAGATGGGTCGGTATTTAAATACCGCGATTTTGTTGCAGTATTTTTTAGGAACGGCGCGTCGCGCTCCAAAACTATCGAGTAACCGGTTACTGGGGAACCGAAAAAACTACAATGTCAATTCTCCATTCGCCCCTTTTCGCCCGTCTGCCATTGGCGCCATTTGCGTTTTTTTTTTTTTTTTTTCTCAAGATCTGTGAGTTTTCGTTGTTGGAAAAATCTTCAAAATCTCAGTTGATTACAGGTCTACTAGATATAACAATATAAATTATCCAAAATCATGAAAAACACTCTTCTCATTACGATATTATAGATATCTGTGCGCTTAACTTTTTTTAGTGGCCTTCCAAGTAGAATAGATGGCGCTAAAAATGCAGTTACTAGATCGCGGTATTTTGTCGCGGTATTTTTCTAGAGCCGCCGCGACAGGAACCGCGACAAAAGGTAAGCCGGTATGCCCATCTCTAATAGATGGTGTGGTTTTTATCTTTTTCAATATAATTGGTATCCTTTTTTGGTATTTTTTTTTTCTCAACCCTTCTTAATAAATTTCAAAAAAATACAAAATTTGAGCCAATTTTATCACCCATTATAAAAAAATGCAAAAAATATTCTCCCCCCAATACCTTGGATCACGCGAATTCTCCCAAACTCAATTTGGAGGTATTATCAGTTCTCACAGAATAGCACAAACTGCGAGATGGGAGGCTAGCAAAACGTCAGAACCAAATGAGAGCTGTCTTGGTTGCAATTGGCAAAGCGATAACCTTTTCCTAAAAGAAGGAGGGGAGCACACACAAGGGGTCTGATAGAAAGGCTCAGTGATGCATGACGCTCACTCTCCGACATTCACCACGAAGTCTTCTTGTTGAAGAACTCCAGTTTCGGTGGACGTTGATAAGCAGCTAAAAGCTACGCTACCCAACATTTCCGTAGATGGCTGGTTATTTGGGCAAAACTTGGGTGAACGAGTGAAAGTAGCACGGGAAATGGAAAAATTATCGGCCGATCTCAATTTCAAGTCGGCTGTCCCCAAACCTACCAACACCTTAAACTTGAAGGGTCTGCCTGGTGGGGATCTCAAAAGGTACCGAGGCAGGCCGAAATATACCCGAAAAATCCAGAAATACGACGCCAAGAGCTCTCAAAAGGCCCCTTAGGCAACAAAGGAGAATCCTACATTTTACCGGCGCAACCAGTCCAAGGACGATCGAACACGGAGACATACAGGGCTATGCGACACTTGATTTAAAACCAATATTGAAATAATTCGAATAAATATTGACTTTCATTTCAATATTGGAAAAAAATTGGCATGCGGTAACTACACTTGAAATAATTTCGTTGAAATGAAAGTTGATTGAAATTAATGTCAATATTCATGGGCGCCGCCAGGATTAGTTTCAGGGAGGTGCATACGGTCAGTGGCGCCGCGTGAATTGTTATATTGGTTCAAAAATCACTAATTTAAAAAGGTGAATGCCCGACGCAGGAGCTGCCGAAGGCGCGAAAATTTTTCCGGGTACCACGCCCAAAAACGGGGACGTTTAAAAAAAATAATTTTTCTAGGTGATTAAGTAAATTATATGATGTGTTACGGGATGATTTTTCCCGCACCAAAATAAAAGGAAATAAGCTTATTCACCTCTCTGAATAGCTTACCTTCCTCAAGCCACTGTTTTCTATCCAATAGTTGTAGCCAAACTTTTCATCAAACTTTTTGTTTTTCCCAGAATCATTAAGTTAGAGGTTTATTAATGGAATTGATTTTCTGTTAGTAGGGTTAAAATAAATAGACAATTAATTTATTAATAAAACAAAATCACAATATTTACACTAGAACAGCTGATTGTCTGATCCGAGTAGATTGTCTAGATTGACAGCGCTCCAAATAGAGTCAGTGACCGGTACTAACTTAATTTGAATAAGTACCATTCCCCAACTACCATCAAAATCCCCAGTACCTTCCACCTTGGAGTTTTGACAGAGACTTTTTAAAGGACATTGCAGGGACAGGCAGAGGTCATTCAGGTCGAGGACTTTCCACGATTAAGTGTTCGGGAAAACTCCTCAGGCACATTTTGCCGATTTCTGAGTTGCCAAGTTTCGCTCATAGATCTAGGGTGGCTAATTCGCTATTTTAGCACCCAATCGCCTTGTGCAGATTTTTTTGTGAGTCGAAAAACAGCAACGTGGTCAATTGTTTGTTCCTAAAGGCCAAAAGTAATTTTGGTAAGTGGTTTTTCTTATTAATCTTCTCAGTTTCTCTATTTCCTATGTAAAAGCATAGTTTTCTGTTAATTATACGGTTAAATTCCGAATATCGGACATACCTACCTCTATTGCTCCACGCCCTGTCTCATAACGTCCATTTGTTTCAGACCTTTAATCTTTACCCTTAGATGTCCCCTTTTATTCGTCACGCTTCAGTCCCTAACTTCCAGTAAAGAGTTATACGTTAAGCTTACGGTATACTTCGAGTAGGACCTACAATCTTCAGCCTCCTTTAGACAATTGGAAGCCTTAGTGCCCAGGGCCAGTTGCTTCTTGTTGCGGCCTTGATCCAGACCCAGGCCATCGGAAACACTGGAAGATATTAATTCCATCCGTCAGGTTCCCCCAAGAGTTTAGGGACTACTCAGGTTTGATAAGTGGGTTGTATTGTCTTAATATCAAACCTTACCAACCCCTTGTTGGAGTAAATCACCACAACAACGCAGTTCTTCTATCTTAAAATTATCCTTCAGATTAGATGTTATTATTTCAGTTTTAATCAATTATATATCTTACCTTTACTATATGAAATTTACCATTCAGGTTGGGTATTATTAGGTATTTCAATTTTATTAGGTATCTAGGTATCTATACTACCTATATTGTTACATAATATTAAAGCCCTTCAGGTTACGTATTGTTACTTCAACTTTGATTAATGCTGCACTGAATACAGGTAAATATTTGTACGCTGGGGTTAAATGGCCATTTACGAAGGTACTGCATTTAGTTCTGTTTATTGATTATGTAATGTATTTATGGCCAATTTTATCACAGACTAATTTGAGTTAACTGATAGATTCTTATTAGTAAAAGTCATTGACTAAAATTTATTATTATTTTTCAAAGGTCATTAAATAAATAATTCAAATTTGGTGCTTATCAGCTGTTGGCTGCCATTTAACAATAAATATTAATATTATAAATAATTCTTTTGGCAAATAAAAATCATGCACCGGAGTGAATTTTAAGCGCTTCCATTTCATTTTAGTTTGTTATGCTCATTGAGGTTTTTGGCAGTGCTTCCATTTAGGATTGAGTGTTTCCTGTTTTTAGTTCATAATCGGTAGCTTCGTTTGACTATAGGGAAGGAAAAACAGGTGGCGCCTTTTTAGTTTACCCACACCACTCTCCACTATTGAGAGTTAGTCGGACACCCTAAAAACAAAGCTCCACAGTCGCTCGATTTTGTTTATTGGAGTACCTCAGCCACCTTTTTGTGTATTAATTTATTGTTAGGGTTTCCCCCAGTTTTGAAACCTTTAACAGATGTTTTCACCTCGGTGGAAAGTGGCACGGGCAGTGGCGGATCTAGGGACGAGTGGCCCTCAGGGCTAAATATATTTGGGGGCCCCTAGGCCTAACCTATCCCTTGAGCAGTGGCGCACCCAGAAAATATGATTATAGGGAATGGGGGGACCCTACAAAGGTTGTGGCTTGTGTCTAAAAATCTAAATAAAAAATTGACGTGTCAGGGTGCCACGCCATGATGTCAATTTGTACGTACAAATACAATTTTGGACGGGTGGCATAGGGGGGGGGGGTGCTGGACCGATGCTCCCCCTGGGTGCGCCACTGCCCTTGAGTGTCACGTAAAAAGTAGGAAAATAAAAATGCGGCCTGGAAATGGAAATCACAATATATGGACGGTTGGGTCGGTCTGTGTTTCTCGAAATTATGGTCGGATATATTCGGAATATTTCGGAAGTACGCTCAGCATTGCCAGATCCTCTCAACCACAGAAACGAATATTATTAGGGATGGTAAATGCTATTTTAGAAGATAGGAATTGAGTCCTTATTGAATGTAGCTTAATTAAAATGTTATTATATTTGTTTTGCATGTATGACATTTTTTTTCCTATATATTCGAAATTTTCTGCAGCATCGTGGGGCCCTTTTGGACCGTGGGCCGGGGCCTTATTCTGTAAAAAACGAACCATTCGGATCGGTAAAATTTCTTCGATTGTGACGTCATTTTCGGTTTGGTAGCGCGAAAACCAAACCAAAAATGACGTCACAATCGAAGAAATTCTACCGAATCGAACGGTTTGTGACAAGATATCAGCAAATTATCCTTGGGATGTGTGACTATGTAAGTTTCCTTATATATTTCGGATATTTACATTGATGTTGCGATGTTGTACGGAGATAAAAAAAAATTGGAAGGGGACAGGAATTGGTTGTGCGCAGATTTATTTAATATGGAGTCTAAGTTTTTCTTTTTTAAATACGGGTACTTTTGTTCTAAGTTTTTGCTAAGAGTGGGGGATAGGTGGGTTTTTATTCCGGACCCAGTAAAGATTTTGACGAAGTTGGGGAGGAGAGACTTGGTGAACGAGGAGCATGCTGAGGAATATCGCCGTTCCTGCATGGATCTGGTGAAGGATTACGCCCTTGTTTTCGGTTCCGGAATCGTGGGGGCGGCTTTGAGCGAACGCTATAAATGTTAGACTGCTAGTGCCTTCAAGGATAGATATGGTAATGGTGTGCACGAAGCTATGGGGCAAAAGTGTAGAAACGGTAATGAAGATCTTTTCCGATTTCAATAGTGTAAGTAGACATCACTTTATAGTTCATGTCCCGGATGCGGCCATTATGCTAATGATAAGGAATAATATGAATAACTACCCGAACTTATTCGATGACTTGACCGCTGTGATTCCACCTCAGCTTTCGGTATGGACTAATTCAGAGCATTACAAATTTAGACCGGTTTACCTTTTGGACGGGGGAAAGATAAACTATGCTAGAAATTCTATGATTGAGCAGTTGGAGTTGTGGAGATTCTCTCAAAAGGCGTACGAAAGAAGGCACTACGAGGTGTACAAGCGATTAAGACTAGATTATCCACCTTTCATCAAGGAACTTAGAGAGATGACGGAGAATTTCTGTGTAGTAGATAGGCGTACCGGTAAGTGGCTGATAAGGCCGACTTATAAACGAAAGGAGTATATGTACGCGTTCGATGGTGAAAAATTGTTGACCGTTAAAAAATTAGAAAACGACTATGGATACGTACCAGAGACAATATCTAAAACTGGAGGTGAGTATTTGTTAATGTCAAATGACACCGAACTGATGCTGGATGATAGGTTGCACGAAGTGTGCAGGAATTTTGACATAGTCAATTTTACACCACCAGTAGTGCAGCTTACTCAGAGTGTACCAGGATGTGGTAAGACGCATTACATACTTAAGACTCACAAGGGACTGAAACAGGGACAAGAGTTAAAATATGACCACGCAGGGCGTATTGAAAATGTGGACTTGATATTGACATCCACTAAAGAGGCAGCAGATGATTTGAAGTCCAGATCAATCAAAGAGAGTTACACGGGGGACAGAAAGTATTACAGGACTACACATTCATACTTACTAAATTCGAGAGACATCTTTAGAACCGTATACGTCGACGACGCACTAATGAGGCACCCCGGGGAGCTTATGTTTATATGTGCTCTATCTGGTTGTGCGCGTATGGTGTTGTTGGGCGATAAAAACCAAATACCGTACGTGAATAGGCGATGCTTAGATTCGACTCATATGATTTTGTCAACGTCGGTGAAATACTAAGTATAAGCTATAGGTGTCCAGTTGATGTTGCGGCCAGACTGAGTGATGTATATCCTCAAGGTATGAAGTCAGTCAAGAACCTGAAAGATACTGTGTCCATGAAGAAAATCAACTGTATTAATGATGTACCGAACTTAAAGGACAGGATGTATCTGGTGTTTAAACAGTCAGAGAAGGAAGAGATACAGAGAGTAATGAAGTTACCCGTGGGAACGATACATGAAAACCAAGGTAAACAATTCGATCACGTGATAGTGGTGAGGCTTTCGGCTAAACCAGAGGAGAGTCTGTACAAGAGGGATGCTTATGCGTTGGTGGCTATATCACGACATCGCAAATCCCTACTGTATGCCACTATGGTGCTGACTGATTCGTTGGCAACTATGATTAGTAGAAAGCCTTCGGAGCGGGATCTGTCAAATAGTCTGGTAACACTGAAGGGAGGATACAGCATTGTATTAGAGAACAGAGTAAAAACTAGCCTGGAAGACGCGGACTTATCGTCTGTAGTGGATGTTAATGAAGGTATCGTGCTGCACACAGGTTTTCAGCCATTCCGTAGCAGCAGCTATCAATGTATTTGCATTTTCAGGTGAATATTTTTTTCATACATTATAGATCTAACTTTATAAAAAGCACATGTTAGAACTTAACTACTTTTCAAAACTAACAAAAATTCTCCACTCCAGTATGTTGAAGCTTAAACGTTTTGGCGATGGCTAGAATTCTTGTATTGAGAATCCAAATATTAAATTTGTGTGTAATATTTAATTAACTTATTATTTTTAATTTTAGGCACAACAGTTGACACTGGGGAAGATATACTGAAATTGGATCCATCTGCTGCAGCAACAGCCAGCCTTTTGGAGTTTTTGGACAAGTTGTTTGAATGGAAGTTCTTTTGGAACAGCCGCTGCTCCGGGAAAAGTGTAACGAACAGCAGTAACACAAGGCTCCCCACATATTAAATTTTGGAATAAGCCGGTGGTCAAATTGAAAAAATTCCAATTCATTCAAAATAGAAGAAAACGCTTTTCGCCACCAAGTTTAACCAATTTAATACGGACTATAAAAAATTTTGGTCTGCTATTCCAAGAATTAAAAGGCTGCAAAATCAGACAAAAAGGCCACCGTAATATAAATCCCAAAGCCTCTGATTTCACTGCTGACTATAAAAGCTTGTTGGAGAATGGTTTAACCTCGTCCCAACTTCACATACTTAGATATTTTATTCTACAGGGTTTGCCAGAAGATGGAGAACTCCCAAGAGAGGTCTATTGCACAGTCCCATCTAACCTGTTGCCCACTGTAAAACCAGTTGAAGCTGGTGTTGTGAAATATGTGCCCGGGTACCTTTTAAAAAAATTGGTAATATCTCGTGCAATTGCAAAAAAATTTGTTTTAAATGTTCTATATCTGAAGAATCCACAGATTTTATGAGTTTTAAAGAGTATGACATGCAAAGAAGATTGAAATATGTGAGCAAAGATTTTCTAAAAAAAAAATACATCTAGCTTTAACAATAATAAGGTATATATTTAATAGGGATTGTCATAAAAAAAATGTTGTAGGATATACCTTAAATACTTTGAAAGAAAGAATTGCCTTCACAGACTGTTCACACGAGAATCTGATAAAACAGTATTTTAAAATATTTCAATAAAGTAAATATATTCAATTATGCCAAACAGGTGAACCACACAATAAAAGGAGTGGATTTGAGAGTGATTCCTGAAAGAGCTCCAAAAGTATTTTAAGCAGCAAAAAAAATTATTTCAATAATTAAAAATAAATAAATAAAAGATTAACAAAATATAAATAATATGTACCATCGTCACCAAAAGTATCTGGGACACAAATAATGCATAATAATCTCCTAGACTAATTCTACTGTCATTCATTTCAATGCATTTAATTCATAGTTTGACAAATATTTGACAATATTATTCATATAATAGGACAAGAGCTAATGTGATGCTGTCCCAGTTACTTTTGGTGACGAGGGTATATATCTATATTATTTCAATTTTAATTATTCCTACAGTATTTGGGTTTTGTTGGATGGAGTCTATCTAAAACAAAAAACCAGAACTGTTCTGTGTATGTGAAACAGAACGAAACTGGTTTTCTCTTTTAGTTAAGACTCCATCCTGCTCCATCCAATAAAACCAAAATACTGTGAGATTGAAAATGAATTACAAAACTCCACATTAAATAATTCTTTTCATTTTTTTTTGGAACTTGGAACAATTCATGTGATGTAAAACTGTGGGTTCTTCTAGCAGCTATTTTATTTTCCTTTCTTAAAGGGATGTTGATTGTGTTTCCTTTATTTATTTATTATTTGTATATTGGATTTGAAATACCTATATTAAAAAATGCGAATTTCTTGTTTGTTTTTGAATTTGAACTCCCTAAAAATTAATTTGGATTGCCGGTAGTGCAGCGCTACGCACTTAGCCCCATCTATTAACGGAGCCCCGAACAGAGCTAACGCTTAATTTTTTTCCAACAGTTTTCTTTTGAAATGTCATGCGAGTTTTCTTCATAGCCAGCAAAAGCACCACATTTGTAATTTTTTTGTTAACATGGGAGTTTCCATTCTATATCCCCCCTCAAACCCTACTCTATGATAGTTTTTTTCTCAGAATTTCAACACCCTGTATCTGGAAAGGAAGCGTTTCCGGACATATGTTTATATAGAAAATTAGGGCTTATTTTTGACGTAGAATATGCCATAAAAATTAGTGCACCAAATTTAAATGTCATATATTATCCATTTTCAGGATCATAGCGACATCATTTCCCAGTTTTTCAACTGAGGATCAGAGGAGCCGGTCTATTGATTGGTCGCCTTTCTGTGGACAGGGTCAAATCCAAACTAATCAGCCGGATAACTTCTTTCAAGGAGACAAGTAATAGTCCAAGAAACGGGGATCTAAAAAGAGGGTTTACCTCAACATAATTAGAAGTTAACATTTTTTGGGGGGGGATCGGTTCATTTTCATGTGCTTAATAACATATTAAGTTTGCGACCTTGTACTTCCATAGGGTTTTTAGTTAGGGGTGGTTTTTAGGGGTAATTTGCGGTTTATGGAGAACGCTGCTCAAAAGGATGGTCCAATAGAAAAAAGTTTCAAATGAATGTTGTAGCTGAAGTTTTTTGCTAAAAAAAACTCAGCGACAGCACCCTTCTATCTTCTATAGTTTTTTTTCAGCAGCGTCTTGAATATTAGCATGTTTTTATTCAAGGTCACTGAATCAACGTTTGACCTGTTTGCGCGCGTTTGATACAGCAGCGGCTAAATGCATAATCCGATTTCAATTTTTCAAACACCAAATTATTGCTAATGAAATGCACTCTCCAATGCTTTTTTGTTCGAATTTTTTGCTTGAAAATTAAGCGAGCACGGACTTGGCTAATGTGCGAGGAAGTTGTAAATTGCATCGAAAACAACCCCTTTCTTGCATTCACTGTAATTTCTAAACGGGGCGAAATATTTGGTGACAGTTTTCGACAATCGGCAGCCCATTTATTCCTCTCATATTGCCCCAGCGGATTTTTTTTTTCGTTATTTACTCAATGACTTATTGGCCTGAACACGTCGCGCGGAATTTTTCAAAAAGTCGAAAAAAATTAAAATTGTAGCATAGCGCTGAAATTTGGTATGATGGCTTTTTTTAAATTTAAAATTGCAGTATATTTATGAAAACAATAAATAATGCCATCGTACCAAATTTCAGCGCTGTGCGACAATTTTAATTTTCTTTGACTTTTTGAAAAATCCCGCGTGACGGTTTTAGGCCAATAAGTCATTGAGTAATTAACGAAAAAAAAATCCGCTGGGGCAATATGAGAGGAATAAATGGGCTGCCGTTTGTCGAAAACTGTCACCAAATATTTCGCCCCGTTTAGAAATTACAGTGAATGCAAAAAAGGGGTAGTTTTTGATGCAATTTACAACTTCCTCGTACATTAGCCAAGTCCGTGCTCGCTTAATTTTCCAGCAAAAAATTCGAACAAAAAAGCATTGGAGAGTACATTTCATTAGCAATAATGTGGTGTTTAAAAAATTGAAATCGGATTATGCATTTAGCAGTTTCTGCATCAAACGCGCGCAAACAGGTAAAACGTTGATTCAGTGACCTTGAATAAAAACACGCTAGTATTCAAGACGCTGCAGAAAAAAAACTATAGAAGATAGAAGGGTGCTGTCGCTGAGTTTTTTATAGCAAAAAACTTCAGCTACAATATTCATTTGAAACTTTTTGCTATTGGACCATCCTTTTGAGCAGCGTTCTCCATAAACCGTAAATTACCCCTAAAAACCACCCCTAACTAAAAACCCTATGGAAGTACAAGGTCGCAAACTTAATATGTTATTAAGCACATGAAAATGAACCGATCCCTCCCAAAAAATGTTAACTTCTAATTATTTTGAGATAAACTTCCTTCATTGCTTGGCCTATAAGTATACTTTATCTGAATGTTGAAAAAAAAATTCATAAATCTCGCAATCCTTTCAGATTTGATCACTGTTTGGTTGATTGGGAATTTTACCACACATGTTTGTTTTGGGGATTTCACTAAAGAGGATAGGACCGTAGTCGATTACCGGAAGAAGTATTTGAGGACGTATAGCAACGGCAAGATTTTGTCTCCGAGAGATGTATCCCGAATTCGAAAACAAGCGTGACGTGCTGGAACTCCAATTCCAAGTGGGAGTTGTTTTCAGCAAAATATACCTGTTGATTTCGCTCAGGAGGATAGGACCATAGTCGACTACCGGAAGAAGTATTTGAGAACGTGTAGCAACGTCAAGATTTTGTCTCCGAGAGATGTATCCCGAATTCGAAAACAAGCGTGACGTGCTGGAATTCCAATTCCAAGTGGGAGTTGGTTTCAGCAACATATACTTGTTGCTGAAGATAATAATAATAATAATAATAATAAATTTTTTATTTGCCAATACAAAATACAGGGTTCTAAATTTAATTAAGTACTAAAACTAGTTCTAAGGTGACAAAAAGGAGGATGAAAAACATCATCCCCCATGATGAGAACAAATTTTTTTATCTATGCGTGGTGAGTAAGACCATACCTGATTGCAAAAAAAATAAATAACTCATAAATAGAAAAAAAAAGAAGAACAATAGTATACATATAAAATAATGTAAGGTCACTGATTGTATGTGTCATTCAGTAATAAATATTTATATTTAGCTTTAAACTGGCCAGCAGATAACATTTTTAATTGCTCCGGAATGTTATTATAAAGTATATAGATATTATAAGAAAAACTTCGTTCGAAAAAAGTTGTTCTGTATATAGGCGGAGAAATGTAGCCTCGATACCGGAGATTTAGCGAGTGTACGTCGGTGCGGTATTTAATTTTTCGGGACAAATACGAGGGACGCTCAGACCGTATTATTTTGTGGAACAGTGTGGCAGAGTGTAACTTTCTTCTATTTTCCATAGAGAGCCATTTGGTAGCGCTCAATTTATGAGATACAGGCTGACGACGACGGATACCATAGATAAATCTTAAGCAGGATTTCTGGACACGCTGAATTCTGTCTGAGTCGACCTTATCCAGACACGGGCCGTAGACCACATCTGCAAAACTGAAGTGACTGAGTACGAGAGAATCTGTTAAATGTATTTTTTGAGATGTTGATAAAAGATGTCTATGTGGAAAGAGTTTTTTTAGATTCGCATAAGCGCGTTGAATGCATTTATTAACGTGAGGTTTGAACCTCAAAGTTGTATCAAAAAATAAACCCAGGTTGCGACATGTTTGTGAATAAGGAATATCGTTACCACCAATATTAATTTTCATATCTTGATTCAAATTAGGTTTTCCAAAGATTAAATAAGTAGATTTGGATGAGTTAATTAATAAATTATGTTTTTGTGAAAATTCGAATAATCTAGTTAGGTCCTCATTTAATTTATTTTGAGCCAGATGAACTTCGGTCGGATTAAATGAAATGTACAGTTGTGTGTCATCTGCGTATAGATGAATCTGGCAGTGTTTTATAGAATCAATAATGTTACTAGTGTAAACACAGAATAGAAGCGGCCCCAGGATGGAACCTTGAGGCACGCCAAACATCTGCGCTTCCACAGTCGAAGCACCTTTATCCGTCTCCACAAACTGAAGCCTATCGTTGAGATAACTAGTCATGAGCCCAACAGCCGCATCACCAAAACCAATGTAGTGAAGGATTGATAGAAGTAGTTCATGATCCACTCTATCGAAAGCTTTACTAAAGTCAATAAGTACAAGTATGGTTGCTTTGCCCCTGTCAATCGCATGAATAATATCATCAGTTATATGCAAAAGAGCAGTGCCGCAGCTATGGCCCTCCCTGAAACCCGACTGAAATTGAGGCAAAATATTGTGCAAGCTTAAGTGTTTATTTATTTGAAAATTCATTATTTTTTCCAAAACCTTTGATAACACGGGCAGAATACTTATAGGCCTTAAATCATTATAGCTTTCTATGTTTTGTTTTTTAGTTATTGGTAAAATTCTTGAGATTTTCCATGAATCAGGAAAAGTACTCTCCAGAACGCAAGAATTAATTATATTAGTAATGAAAGGAAGGATCCTATCAATACAGAGTAATATCATATCTAGATTTAATTCATCGACTCCCGTAGCCAAGGACTTAATATTCAGCAGGCACTCTTTAACGACAGTTTCCGAAACAGTATGAAAGAAAAAAGTTGAAGAAATTCCGTTTTTTATATTTGTTTTATAGAAATCATAAAGTTGTTTATCTGTGGACGGTGTTTTATTTACATTTAAAAGATGTTTATTTATTTCGTTGGGATTGTTAAAATTATCGGGTATAGAATTAACTTTTTTTTTTGAATGTATATCCAAGTCATGTAATTTATTCCAAAACAACTTTGAGTTGTTTAAATTGGTATTAATTGTATGCTGGAGGTACTGCCTCTTCTCCTGTCTTATCGCTATATTAGTTTGATTTTTCATTTGTTTAAAGAAATTCCAACTAGCACTGGTTTTAGATTTTTTGTAACTGTGAAAAGCTTTATTTTTTAACCGTATCATTTTTTTAATTGTATATGTAAGCCATGGTGGCTTTCTAGATTTTGATCTTACTTCCTTTAGGGGTGCAAGGGTATCGAAAATATTAATCAAAAAATTGTTTAAAGCTGCGACTTTATCATTAACTGTGTTCATGTAAATAATATTTTCAAAAGGAGTTAGACTCAAAAAATCATTTAGCAGTTCTTTATCAACATTTCTTAAATTTCGAAATTTTATTGTGTCTGCCTGTTTCTGACAAGTGTCGGAAATGAAGCAGTAAGTTAGAAAATGATCAGACAATCCCTCATCCTTAACACCTGAATCAATATTTATTTCTCTCTTTGACACCAGAACAACGTCCAGCAAAGTAGCACTACTTTTTGTAACTCTAGTTGGCTCCAATATGACTTGTTGCAGATTGAGTGCTTCTACATAGTCATAGAAGGTAATAGTGTGCTGATCTGTTAGATTCAATAAATTTAAATTAATGTCACCACCACAGAAAACCTCGAGAGGTTGGAAATCAGATAATCGTTTTTCGAAAACCCTGAGAAAGTCAGAAGCCACACCTTTAGGAGGTCTATAAAAAACGCCAACAATGTAATTTTTTTTGAGAATATTTATTTCGACCCAGATCTCCTCGAGGGTGACATCCGACAAAACGTGACAAATTGAAAATTGTAAATTGTTCTTTATGTAAAGTGCTACACCCCCACCCCTAGCGGATCGGTCTGATCTTACCACACTGTATCCATTCAATTTTATGATATCATCCGGTATATTTTTTCCTAGCCAAGTCTCCGATAGACCTACCACATCATATTTACCTTGTTCGACAATGGTTTTAAAATCAGAAAAATGAGCCACAAGTGACCTTATGTTAAGAAAAGCAGCTCTAAAATTCTTCCTAATTAAATTAATCAGGCATGGTACTTACCAAATTTATATGCAGGCAAATATAAGCGAGTAAAAATTACAAGGAAAAAAAAAAAATATATGTATAGAAAAAGAAAATTAAAAATATGTAAGTATACGTATATAACACAATGTTCGTATAGATTTATGGTAAAGGGGTTCCATTTTTTTTATCCTGTGACATTAGCAACGTCATTTTCGTTTTTAATCCAGATCTTCTTATTGTTCACTTTTGCATGTATTCTGCCGCCCGATGTCCACACTGCAGTTTTGCCCAATTTCTCCTTGGCCAGGGCCAGGAGCTCATAGCGGAATTTCGTAAGTTCCTCCACTATCACGAACTTGCTTCCCTTTAGATTTTTTTTGTTCTGGAAAACAGCATTTCGTTGCAGCATATTGTTAAACATGACCACTGTGGGCCTATTCTTGTTGGGTAAAACAGGGCCAAGACGATAGCTGTTTACCGGGGTTATGTTCTGTAGACCGAGTTTTGAATCTAACATTTCGGCAACTACTTTGTTGAGGGATTCACTGCCAGAGCTATTCTTCTTTTCCGGCACACCATAGATCCTCAGTTGACACAGTTTTGAATTCTGTTCCAGTTCATCCATTTTTGCCTTCATTTCATCATATTCCTTTGTTACGTCCCTCACCTGAGATTCCAAGTTGGTAACTTTTAAAGAAATTTTTTCCAGTGTATCGTTGATGGATTGTGAGATCTTGTCGGAAATTTTTTCTACTAATGTATTTATAAATTTTTGGTCAGATAAGGAACTGTTTACTATATCACGAACAATATCGGATGTCAAGGTCTTGAGTTCATTTTTTTGCCGCTCGGTAAATACCATTGTATTGAATCTGTGTGAGTAGTTATTCACTGAATTCTAATCAAACAAACGTTGTTTTTTAGATGAAGATGTTGAAGCACTGTTTAACTGAAGCCGGTGAAGAATATAATAAAAATTCAGCAAAATACTTGCACTTTGAACCACAAAAACCTAATATTTTATCGGAGCCCACTAAAACACGTCTACTCTCCACGCGGCATAGACACAATATGATATGTATGATATATGTTCAGAAGATAACCCGGTAGAATTCAGATACCTGAAAAATCTCAATACGCTGAAAAAAGTCGACATCGATTCCCTTGCGGTGGTGTGCCGGAATTTTGGAGATTTCGCTAAAGAGGATAGGACCGTAGTCGACAACCGGAAGAAGTATTTGAGGACGTGTAGCAACGGCAATATTTTGTCAGTTGTCCGAGAGCATATACTTGTTACTGAAGAATCCGTCGAGTTTGGAGGAGATTGCCGTGCTTCACAATAAAACAAAGGTCAAAGTATTTGTGGAGAAGATGAGGCTGGCTTTCTTGGGGCTAGACAAGAAAACCAAAACTAGGCAACTGAACCCAATCGATAACGGTCGGTTTACGTTGCACGGGTAGGACTGGAACGAGTACAGCCGGGAGCTAGCACAACACTTTCACGATGGAGACGGTACTCCGTCGGTTTTTTTTTTACAAGTAGGTTTCCGTCATTACATAATGTATAATTATGCATATATAATTTGTTATTGTGTTAAGGTGCGAACACGGATTGAACAGTGCCAGGATGGAGAAATTGATGGGCAATTTGGAGACGGCTATTGCGCCAGGGCGGACCGCCCTTTTCCATCAGATGCACATAGGCCTCACCTTCCGTGTTAATCAACAGGCAGTCGCTTGTCACTTTGCTAACACTCGACAGGCCTTCAAAGTGCACGACCCCGTGCTGTACTACAAAAAATTTGGACTTAAAAAAATTGGACACCTATCTGGTATGCGCAATGTGTTCCATGGCATCAGCAAATATGTGACTTATGTCCAGGTAAGTTTCGTTTTTTTTTTTTTTTTTTTATTATTTCCAGTGGCGTATTTACCATAAAGCTATGTGGGCCATTGACCGGGGTGGCAGGGTTGCGAAAGGCGGCTCAAGCCACCCCCCGCGCTGAGGAATGTCTATTAAGTTACCAAGAAAAAAACTTATTTAGTTGATAACATTACAAAAAATAGAGCGGTTCGGTGACCATGAGATCACCCGATCATATTGCCGGCCAGCCGACATCGGCGGGCTCATCCCATCCACATCAAATAACACCCATCCGTCGCGATTCCGCCCGCCGAGGTAGATTTAGCCATCCTTATCGAAGCCGATTTGACAAATTCTGTTAATGAACTGGAGTAAAACACACAGTCTATCCTCACTCTTTATTTTATAAAAAATATACATATATCAGTTGAAAGGTGGGTTGAACATGTTTCGGATCTATCATAGATCCATCATCAGCATAATTTCTACAAGACATAAAATATGGGAGTTTGGGAGAGTTAGGATGTATATATCAAGTTAGGATCAAAGTAGGATTACGCTGGACCATAGCAATACAAGCAGGATCATGTTTTAGCGATTCTGCTTCCAATGTGTTGCCAAGGGTGAAGTTTACAACCAAAATAAAAATCGATATATTTCGAAAACGGTGGATGCTGCTGGGTTGCGGTTTGAAGCAGGAAGGTGTATCCTAAAGATCCAGATTTCAATGTGTTGCTAGCTTCCCCGATATCGGGTGGGCACTATTGTCAGCACCGTCTTGTATATGACTTTCCTTTCCCCGGGTCAGTTCGAGCTAGTTCGGGTCAGTTAGATAACTCAAACTTACCCGCACTAGCCCAAACTGCATCCATTTCTGGTTTATCCAATCATGGAAATACTTACTCGGTGGAATGGTTTCCGCTTGTGGAGCCAGACAAAAATCTCCTTCGACCTTTTATAGATATAATGTATAGACAGATATACATTTTTTTTTTGCTGATTTACGACGAAGAGTCGCACAAGCTACGTAATGTTTCATGGGATGAACCCTGTTTGTGCCGCCTTGTGCGGTAATTTGGAGGTGGCGGCAGATAACTTGACAAAACCGGCTGTATTTGGACTGGAAAACAAATCATTCCTGTCTAACGTCATCGACTATATGGAGGGTATTAAAGAGTTAGGAATGACAGGAAGAGTCGAATTTGTTTTTACGGGCATTCCCAGTCCTGCAGGAGCAGTTGAGTTTGGTCAGGCAGATGCGGTTAATGTTTTCCTCGCGACTGTCCCCCAATGTATGGCAGAAGCGACTTCTTCATGATGGTTTCGATTGTGAAACATTTTCGAAAATGGTCCATATGCAAAATGGCCTATTGAGGTGGCTGGAAGGAGGAAAACAAAGGTATGTAAGCTTTTCTGCTCCAAACGCCGGATTCAGCTATCTTATAAAGCAGAAAATTGGCTGTGTATTTCTCCACTTCTGACTTTACATATGGTGTGGTTTTACTTACGAATGTTAATGTCGTTCAAAATATAAATAAAATCTATTAAGCTTAGTACATGTGACACTTTATGTTTACATAATTCTTGTTCACAGGTACGACTTGGCTTTGTGGAGGAAATATGCAGCTGCCAACGGTGAACCATCAGAGAGATTGAACGTGGAGGAATTTTGTACTGTGGTTATGAGATTTTCACTGATCGGGTTTGGTCAGCCGCAATATGTCAACAACATAACAGAGTCATACCAGGCGTGTCTCCTTTGGGCACCTCACCACCACCACCATTGGAGACGATGACGACTGTGCAGCAACAAGAACACCAAGTGTGCAGGATGTTCGGTTGTTTTGCGCAAAGCAACTGTAGCGTCAACGCCTACACTACTTAAACGAAGGATCGCGCAAAAATTTTCAAGAGCGTGGCGCATCTCCGACAGTCCCTTGTGGCAGAAGGACGGGTACACGAAGAAGTACCGGAAAGCAGTTTGGTGGAATGCTTATTGCGCTCACGGAAATTGATTGGCGCGATGGTTTCGTCGTATTGTTTGACGGCAGAGGATGCAAGAGATGACAGCTGGCGAATGGTGATAAGATCATACATTGACCAAAACGTTGGATGTTTTCCGGCGACGTTCATTCCAAGGTAACAAAGGAGCAACGTGTGAACTTTAGTCCATTCGAGGAAATATGCTGCCACCGTCCAACCCTCCTCCTCTTCGACCGCTGTTGTCGCTAGTACCTCGACGACTGTCTCTAAGCGGGAAGCTAATCTGATCCAATCCAGGAGACCGCTACCCATTCCAATTTCATCCGCTCCACCAGCGATTCTTTGGTTCCTCTGCCGCCAACGAGCGAACCCAAGGATTATCTTATCGATATGTATTTGGGCAAAGAGCCGGCCAGGCGACCAGCGACAAGACACCGGCATGGCCATGGCCGGCGCAATCACGGCCCCTTGATCCGTTTTGAAGAAACGCAGCATGAATAGGAAATGGCCATTGATGGAAGCGCTACCGTCACCAAAAGCGCTATCGACACCACAAACGCTACCGTCACCACAAGCGGTACTGTCACCACAAGCGCTATCATCACCACAAGCTCTACCGCCACCACAAGCGCTACCGTCGCCACAAGCGCTACCGTCGCCACAAGCGCTACCGTCACCACCAGGGCTATCGTCACCACAAGCGGTATCGTCACCACAATCGCTACTGTCACCACGAGCGCTACCGTCACCACAAGTGCTACCGCCAGCGGCACAGCAAAGAAACCGAAGCTTTTCCAATCCTTCTTTCGGTTGGATAAGCCCGCTTCTTTTTCGTCGTCGACTTCTACCGCTACTGCTGCCAGTAATCCGAATCCTGTGTCGTTAGTGGTCTCCTCCGTGCTTCCTGGTAGCAGCACACCAACAACAGCCTCATCCTCCGCTAGCACCGCCAAACCTTCAAGTATGCGGCATTGGTCGAAAAGCTTCAATTGGAGGAGACCTGGAGGATCACACTCAGTCATTCATTCCTCAGTTCAGGTCACCGTGTCTTTTCGAACACTCAGCTTGAATTCATCGTGCTGAGTGTAGTCGTCCGTTGTTCGGGAATGGGTCGCAATAATGTAAGTCAAGAAACCGCATCAAAAAATGTAAGTTATCTTGCTTTATTACGTTAAGCATTACTTTTAAATAAAACTAATGAGAATTTTTTAACCTAAGAAGATCCTCCTTAATAACAAATCTGCCATCGAGGAGTTCCTTAAGAAGCTTCCCCTGCGTTGCTTCGATGGAGGATTTATGGTTTTTGGAGTGAGTTTCTTTTTTTTTTAATTCTCTTGCAACTGTTTGCTTGATTGGGAATTTTACCACACATGTTTTTTGCCTGATTGATCTTTTAAATTCTCTTTCAGATGTTCAGAACATAAGCCGGAAGAATTCAGATGCCTGAAAAATATCAATGCGCTGAAAAAAGTCGACATCGATTCCCTTGCGCTGGTGTGCCACCATTTTGGGGATTTCACTAAAGAGGATAGGACCGTAGTCGATTACCGGAAGAAGTATTTGGGGACGAATAGCAACGTCAAGATTTTGTCTCCGAGAGATGTATCCCGAATTTGAAAACAAGCGTGACGTGCTGGAATTCCAATTCCAAGTGGGAGTTGATTTCAGCAACATATACTTGTTGCTGAAGATATGTATGATATATGTTCAGAAGCTAACCCTGTAGAATTCAGATACCTGAAAAATCTCAATGCGCTGAAAAAAGTCGACATCGATTCCCTTGCGGTGGTGTGCCGGAATTTTGGGGATTTCGCTAAAGAGGATAGGACCGTAGTCGACTACCGGAAGAAGTATTTGAGGACGTATAGCAACGGCATGATTTTGTCTCCGAGAGTTGTATCCCGAATTCGAAAACAAGCGTGACTTACTGGAATTCCAATTCCAAGTGGGAGTTGGTTTCAGCAACATATACTTGTTGCTTTCAGCAACATATACTTGTTGATTTCGCTCAGGAGGAAAGGACCGTAGCCGAGTGCCGGAAGAAGTATTTGAGGACGTGTAGCAACGGCAAGATTTTGTCAGTAGTCCAAGAGATGTATCCCGAATTCGAAAACAAGCGTGACGAGCTGGAATTCCAATTCCAAGTGGGAGTTGGTTTCAGCAACGTATACTTGTTGCTTTCAGCAACATATACTTGTTGATTTCGCTCAGGAGGAAAGGACCGTAGCCGAGTGCCGGAAGAAGTATTTGAGGACGTGTAGCAACGGCAAGATTTTGTCAGTAGTCCAAGAGATGTATCCCGAATTCGAAAACAAGCGTGACGAGCTGGAATTCCAATTCCAAGTGGGAGTTGGTTTCAGCAACGTATACTTGTTGCTTTTAGCAACATATACTTGTTGATTTCGCTCAGGAGGAAAGGACCGTAGCCGAGTGCCGGAAGAATTATTTGAGAACGTGTAGTAACGGCAAGATTTTGTCAGTAGTCCGAGAGATATATCCCGAATTCAAAAACAAGCGTGACTTACTGGAATTCCAATTCCAAGTGGGAGTTGGTTTCAGCAACATATACTTGTTGATTTCGCTCAGGAGGATAGGACCGTAGTCGACTACCGGACGTGTAGCAACGGCAAGATTTTGTCAGTAGTCCAAGAGATGTATCCCGAATTCGAAAACAAGCGTGACGTGCTGGATTTCCAATTCCAAGTGGGAGTTGGTTTCAGCAACATATACTTGTTGCTTTCAGCAACATATATACTTGTTGATTTCGATCAGGAAGATAGGACCGTAGTCGACTACCGGAAGAAGTATTTGAGGACGTGTAGCAACGGCAATATTTTGTCAGTAGTCAGACAGATGTATCCCGAATTCGAAAACAAGCGTGACGTGCTGGTATTCGAATTCCAAGTGGAAGTTGGTTTCTGCAACATATACTTGTTGATTTCGCTCAGGAGGATAGGACCGTAATCGACAACCGGAAGAAGTATAAATAAATAAATATATAAATAAATAAACACTTTCACGATGGAGACGGTACTCCATCGGTTTTTTTTTTTTACAAGTAGGTTTCCGTCATTACATAATGTATAATTATGCATATATAATTTGTTATTGTGTTAAGGTGCGAACACGGATTGAACAGTGCCAGGATGGAGAAATTGATGGGCAATTTGGAGACGGCTATTGCGCCAGGGCGGACCGCCCTTTTCCATCAGATACACATAGGCCTCACCTTCCGTGTTAATCAACAGGCAGTCGCTTGTCACTTTGCTAACACTCGACAGGCCTTCAAAGTGCACGACCCCGTGCTGTACTACAAAAAATTTGGACTTAAAAAAATTGGACACCTATCTGGTATGCGCAATGTGTTCCATGGCATCAGCAAATATGTGACTTATGTCCAGGTAAGTTTCGTTTTTTTTTTTTTTTTTTTTTTTATTATTTCCAGTGGCGTATTTACCATAAAGCTATGTGGGCCATTGACCGGGGTGGCAGGGTTGCGAAAGGCGGCTCAAGCCACCCCCCGCGCTGAGGAATGTCTATTAAGTTACCAAGAAAAAAACTTATTTAGTTGATAACATTACAAAAAATAGAGCGGTTCGGTGACCATGAGATCACCCGATCATATTGCCGGCCAGCCGACATCGGCGGGCTCATCCCATCCACATCAAATAACACCCATCCGTCGCGATTCCGCCCGCCGAGGTAGATTTAGCCATCCTTATCGAAGCCGATTTGACAAATTCTGTTAATGAACTGGAGTAAAACACACAGTCTATCCTCACTCTTTATTTTATAAAAAAAATACATATATCAGTTGAAAGGTGGGTTGAACATGTTTCGGATCTATCATAGATCCATCATCAGCATAATTTCTACAAGACATAAAATATGGGAGTTTGGGAGAGTTAGGATGTATATATCAAGTTAGGATCAAAGTAGGATTACGCTGGACCATAGCAATACAAGCAGGATCATGTTTTAGCGATTCTGCTTCCAATGTGTTGCCAAGGGTGAAGTTAACAACCAAAATAAAAATCGATATATTTCGAAAACGGTGGATGCTGCTGGGTTGCGGTTTGAAGCAGGAAAAAGCAGCAATTTATCAGCACAAGCAGAGGTGTATCCTAAAGATCCAGATTTCAATGTGTTGCTAGCTTCCCCGATATCGGGTGGGCACTATTGTCAGCACCGTCTTGTATATGACTTTCCTTTCCCCGGGTCAGTTCGAGCTAGTTCGGGTCAGTTAGATAACTCAAACTTACCTGAACTAGCCCAAACTGCATCCATTTCTGGTTTATCCAATCATGGAAATACTTACTCGGTGGAATGGTTTCCGCTTGTGGAGCCGGACAAAAATCTCCTTCGACCTTTTATAGATATAATGTATAGACAGATATAGATTTTCCCTCTTTTTTTGCAGATTTACGGCAAAGAGGTGCACAAGCTACGTAATGTTTCACAGAAGCATGGGATGAACCCTGTTTGGGCCGCCTTGTGCGGTAATTTGGAGGTGGCGGCAGATAACTTGACAAAACCGGCTGTATTTGGACTGGAAAACAAATCATTCCTGTCTAACGTCATCGACTATATGGAGGGTATTAAAGAGTTAGGAATGGCAGGAAGAGTCGAATTTGTTTTTACGGGCATTCCCAGTCCTGCAGGAGCCGTTGAGTTTGGTCAGGCAGATGCGGTTAATGTTTTCCTCGCGACTGTCCCCCAATGTATGGCAGAAGCGACTTCTTCATGATGGTTTCGATTGTGAAATATTTTCGAAAATGGTCCATATGCAAAATGGCCTATTGAGGTGGCTGGAAGGAGGAAAACAAAGGTATGTAAGCTTTTCTGCTCCAAACGCCGGATTCAGCTATCTTATAAAGCAGAAAATTGGCTGTGTATTTCTCCACTTCTGACTTTACATATGGTGTGGTTTTACTTACGAATGTTAATGTCGTTCAAAATATAAATAAAATCTTTTAAGCTTAGTACATGTGATACTTTATGTTTACATAATTCTTGTTCACAGGTACGACTTGGCTTTGTGGAGGAAATATGCAGCTGCCAACGGTGAACCATCAGAGAGATTGAACGTGGAGGAATTCCGTACTGTGGTTATGAGATTTTCACTGATCGGGTTTGGTCAGCCGCAATATGTCAACAACATAACAGAGTCATACCAGGCGTATCTCCTTTGGGCACCTCACCACCACCATCATTGGAGACGATGACGACTCTGCAGCAACAAGAACACCAAGTGTGCAGGATGTTCGGTTGTTTTGCGCAAAGCAACTGTAGCGTCAACGCCTACACTACTTAAACGAAGGATCGCGCAAACATTTTCAAGAGCGTGGCGCATCTCCGACAGTCCCTTGTGGCAGAAGGACGGGTACACGATGAAGTACCGGAAAGCAGTTTGGTGGAATGCTTATTGCGCTCACGGAAATTGATTGGCGCGATGGTTTCGTCGTATTGTTTGACGGCAGAGGATGCAAGAGATGACAGCTGGCGAATGGTGATAAGATCATACATTGACCAAAACGTTGGATGTTTTCCAGCGACGTTCATTCCAACGTAACAAAGGAGCAACGTGTGAACTTTAGTCCATTCGAGGAAATATGCTGCCACCGTCCAACCCCCCTCCTCTTCGACCGCTGTTGTCGCTAGTACCTCGACGACTGTCTCTAAGCGGGTAGCTAATCTGATCCAATCCAGGAGACCGCCACCCATTCCAATTTCATCCGCTCCACCAGCGATTCTTTGGTTCCTCTGCCACCAACGAGCGAACCCAAGGATTATCTTATCGATATGTATTTGGGCAAAGAGCCGGCCAGGCGACCAGCGACAAGACACCGGCATGGCCATGGCCGGCGCAATCACGGCCACTTGATCCGTTTTGAAGAAACTCAGCATGAATAGGAAATGGCCATTGATGGATCCTGGCACCACAGCGCTACCGTCACCACAAGCGCTACCGTCACCACAAGCGCTACCGTCACCACAAGCGCTACCGTCACCACAAGCGCTACCGTCACCTCAAGCGCTACCGTCACCACAAGCGCTACCGTTACCACAAGCGCTACCGTCACCAAAAGCGCTATCGGCACCACAAACGCTACCGTCACCACAAGCGGTACCGTCACCACAAGCGCTATCATCACCACAAACTCTACCGCCACCACAAGCGCTACCGTCGCCACAAGCGCTACCGTCACCACCAGGGCTATCGTCACCACAAGCGGTATCGTCACCACAATCGCTACTGTCACCACGAGCGCTACCGTCACCACAAGTGCTACCGCCAGCGGCACAGCAAAGAAACCGAAGCTTTTCCAATCCTTCTTTCGGTTAGATAAGCCCGCTTCTTTTTCGTCTTCGACTTCTACCGCTACTGCTACCAGTAATCCGAATCCTGTGTCGTTAGTGGTCTCCTCTGTGCTTCCTGGTAGCAGCACACCAACAACATCCTCATCCTCCGCTAGCACCGCCACACCTTCAAGTATGCGGCATTGGTCGAAAAGCTTCAATTGGAGGAGACCTGGAGGATCACACTCAGTCATTCATTTCTCAGTTCAGGTCACCGTGTCTTTTCGAACACTCAGCTTGAATTCATCGTGCTGAGTGTAGTCGTCCGTTGTTCGGGAATGGGTCGCAATAATGTAAGTCAAGAAACCGCATCAAAAAATGTAAGTTATCTTGCTTTATAACGTTAAGCATTACTTTTAAATAAAACTAATGAGAATTTTTTAACCTAGGAAGATCCTCCTTAATAACAAATCTGCCATCGAGGAGTTCCTTAAGAAGCTTCCCCTGCGTTGCTTCGATTGAGGATTTATGGTTTTTGGAGTGAGTTTCTTTTTTTTTAATTCTCTTGCAACTGTTTGGTTGATTGGGAATTTTACCACACATGTTTGTTTCCTGATTGATCTTTTAAATTCTCTTTCAGATGTTCAGAACATAAGCCGGAAGAATTCTGATGCCTGAAAAATATCAATGCGCTGAAAAAAGTCGACATCGATTCCCTTGCGCTGGTGTGCCACAATTTTGGGGATTTCACTAAAGAGGATAGGACCGTAGTCGATTACCGGAAGAAGTATTTGGGGACGTATAGCAACGGCAAGATTTTGTGTCCGAGAGATGTATCCCGAATTCGAAAACAAGCGTGACGTGCTGGAACTCCAATTCCAAGTGGGAGTTGTTTTCAGCAAAATATACCTGTTGATTTCGCTCAGGAGGATAGGAACATAGTCGACTACCGGAAGAAGTATTTGAGAACGTGTAGCAACGTCAAGATTTTGTCTCCGAGAGATGTATGAAGAAGTATTTGAGGACGTATAGCAACGGCAAGATTTTGTGTCCGGGAGATGTATCCCGAATTCGAAAACAAGCGTGACGTGCTGGAATTCCAATTCCAAGTGGAAGTTGGTTTCAGCAACATATACTTGTTGCTGAAGATATGTATGATATATGTTCAGAAACTAACCCTGTAGAATTCAGATACCTGAAAAATCTCAATGCGCTGAAAAAAGTCGACATCGATTCCCTTGCGGTGGTGTGCCGGAATTTTGGGGATTTCGCTAAAGAGGATAGGACCGTAGTCGACTACCGGAAGAAGTATTTGAGGACGTATAGCAACGGCATGATTTTGTCTCCGAGAGTTGTATCCCGAATTCGAAAACAAGCGTGACGTGCTGGAATTCCAATTCCAAGTAGGAGTTGGTTTTAGCAACATATACTTGTTGCTTTCAGCAACATATACTATTTGATTTCGCTCAGGAGGATAGGACCGTAGTCGACTGCCGGACGTGTAGCAACGGCAATATTTTGTCAGTAGTCCGAGAGACATATCCCGAATTCGAAAACAAGCGTGACGAGCTGGAATTCCAATTCCAAGTGGGAGTTGGTTTCAGCAACGTATACTTGTTGCTTTCAGCAACATATACTTGTTGATTTCGCTCAGGAGGAAAGGACCGTAGCCGAGTGCCGGAAGAATTATTTGAGAACGTGTAGTAACGGCAAGATTTTGTCAGTAGTCCGAGAAATATATCCCGAATTCAAAAACAAGCGTGACTTACTGGAATTCCAATTCCAAGTGGGAGTTGGTTTCAGCAACATATACTTGTTGCTTTCAGCAACATATACTTGTTGATTTCGCTCAGGAGGATAGGACCGTAGTCGACTACCGGACGTGTAGCAACGGCAAGATTTTGTCAGTAGTCCGAGAGACATATCCCGAATTCGAAAACAAGCGTGACGAGCTGGAATTCCAATTCCAAGTGGGAGTTGGTTTCAGCAACGTATACTTGTTGCTTTCAGCAACATATACTTGTTGATTTCGCTCAGGAGGAAAGGACCGTAGCCGAGTGCCGGAAGAAGTATTTGAGGACGTGTAGCAACGGCAAGATTTTGTCAGTAGTCCAAGAGATGTATCCCGAATTCGAAAACAAGCGTGACGTGCTGGAATTCGAATTCCAAGTGGAAGTTGGTTTCTGCAACATATACTTGTTGATTTCGCTCAGGAGGATAGGACCGTAGTCGACAACCGGAAGAAGTATTTGAGGACGTGTAGCAACGGCAATATTTTGTCAGTTGTCCGAGAGCATATACTTGTTGCTGGAAAATCCGTCGAGTTTGGAGGAGATTGCCGAGCTTCACAATAAAACAAAGGTCAAAGTATTTGTGGAGAAGATGAGGCTGGCTTTCTTGGGGCAAGAAAAGAAAACCAAAACTAGGCAACTGAACCCAATCGGTTGGTTTACGTTGCACGGGTAGGACTGGAACGAGTACAGCCGGGAGCTAGCAAAACACTTTCACGATGGAGACGGTACTCCATCGTTTTTTTTTTACAAAGTAGGTTTCCGTCATTACATAATGTATAATTATGCATATATAATTTGTTATTGTGTTAAGGTCCGAACACGGATTGAACAGTGCCAGGATGGAGAAATTGATGGGCAATTTGGAGACGGCTATTGCGCCAGGGCGGACCGCCCTTTTCCATCAGATGCACATAGGCCTCCGTGTTTAATCAACAGGCAGTCGCTTGTCACTTTGCTAACACTCGACAGGCCTTCAAAGTGCATGACCCCGTGCTGTACTACAAAAAATTTGGACTTAAAAAAATTTGAAACCTATCTGGTATGCGCAATGTGTTCCATGGCATCAGCAAATATGTGACTTATGTCCAGGTAAGTTTCGTTTTTTATTTTTTTTTTATTTCCAGTGGCGTATTTACCATAAGGCTATGTGGGCCATTGCCCGGGGGCATCTAAACATTGGTCGGTTTGAATTCGGACCGCCAATTAATGCGGAGAGCCAAAATCCGTACTTGAATGTTGAAAGGTGCTGAGCCTCAGGTCGGGATGGTTCAGTAGTAACAGGCATGTGGAATGCCGAATCTAAGGTCTAAATGTTAAACAGTGCTGAGCATCAGGTCAGAATGTTGCCATGCGTTTGGCGCGGTTTTTAAAAGCTCCGCTTAGCTACAATTTTGCGGCGGATGCGGCCTATTTGGCACGTTGCTTCATGTGTTCTTGTGCTTAAGCATGCAGGATGAGTTTTTCTGAATCATTCAAATACTTTTAATGTGGTGAACAACTTTACCGTGCATTTTAGAGGAAAATATGGTACTGAACAGTGAACAAAGCTGTTCAGCGGTTGAAAAACATAAAAACGAATTTTTTTTAAAGCATTGGCTGGTAGTTGTGTGCCACTACGACATCGGCATAATACTCATATTAGGTTTCCGATAACATCAGTAAGTAGGCGGCGAGCAGGAGTTACCAAACGTAGTTAACGTTTACCCAGTGCTCAGCACACGGCGAAACAGCAAAAAATAGTAAAAAAACATAAATGAAATTTAGCTCCAGCAGTCAAGTACAATCAACCTCCCAACGCCAAATCACATGGCATGGGGCAATAGATATGTACTTGTCCAATAATTGTCTAAGATTTCTGAAATGTTCAGTTCAAATAAAATAAATAATGCTTATATGTATGTGGCAAACAAGTAAATTTAAGTTATGTTTGCTGATTTCGTGCCGCGCTAACGGGGCAACAGTCCAACCTGTAGCTGGTCATTGTTTAACATTTTGATCTTAGATTCGGCACTCCTGCTGCTACTACCATTTCGACCTGAGGCTCAGCACCGTTCAACATTCCAGTACGGATTTCAGCTCTCCGCATTAATTGGCGATCCAAATTCAAACGGACCAATGAAATATGCCTAGGTGCCGAATCCTATACCGGAATGTTTAGATGCTGCCCGGGGTGGCAGGGTTGCGAAAGGCGGCTCAAGCCACCCCTCGCGCTGAGGAATGCCTATTAAGTTACCAAGAAAAAAACTTATTTAGTTGATAACATTACAGAAAATAGAGTGGTTCGGTGACCATGAGATCACCCGATCGTATTGCCGGCCGGCCGACATCGGCGGGCTCAACCCATCCACGTCAAATAACACCCATCCGTCGCGATTCCGCCCGCCGAGGTAGATTTAGCCATCCTTATTGAAGCCGATTTGACAAATTCTGTTAATGAACTGGAGTAAAACACACAGTCTATCCTCACTCTTCATTTTATAAAAAATATACATATATCAGTTGAAAGGTGGGTTGAACATGTTTCGGATCTACCATAGATTTTCCACAAGACATAAAATATGGGAGTTTGGGAAAGTTACGATGTATATATCAAGTTAGGATCAAAGTAGGATTACGCTGGAGCATAGCAATACAAGCAGGATCATGTTTTAGCGATTCTGCTTCCAATGTGTTGCCAAGGGTGAAGTTAACAACCAAAATAAAAATCGATATATTTCGAAAACGGTAGATGCTGCTGGGTTGCGGTTTGAAGCAGGAAGGTGTATCCTAAAGATCCAGATTTCAATGTGTTGCTAGCTTCCCCGATATCGGGTGGGCACTATTGTCAGCACCGTGTTGTATATGACTTTCCTTTCCCCGGGTCAGTTCGAGCTAGTTTCGGGTCAGCTAGATAACTCAAACTTACCCGCACTAGCCCAAACTGCATCCATTTCTGGTTTATCCAATCATGGAAATACTTACTCGGTGGAATGGTTTCCGCTTGTGGAGCCGGACAAAAATCTCCTTCGACCTTTTATAGATATAATGTATAGACAGATATAAATTTTTTTTTTGCTGATTTACGACGAAGAGTCGCACAAGCTACGTAATGTTTCACAGAAGCATGGGATGAACCCTGTTTGTGCCGCCTTGTGCGGTAATTTGGAGGTGGCGGCAGATAACTTGACAAAACCGGCTGTATTTGGACTGGAAAACAAATCATTCCTGTCTAACGTCATCGACTATACTGCCGTGCTAAGCTGAAACGTCCTATCTGACAAAATTTCAGATTTTGGCCTAAGTGCATATTTGGGTACCTAAAGTGTTTCTGCAACTAATTTACAAAGCAAAATCGTCCTATCTTATTTTATGGACCTCCGCAATGGGTATTTAGTTGTGTCCTATCTACCAAATCATACTAAATACTAAGACATTCTGTCCCAACTAACATTCCAAACCCAATTTTGTCCTAACTGAACATATAGGACAATTTCTTTTGTATAGGCCTATTATTTTTATCTGAAATTACAAAGCAAAACGTCCTATCTGGCTGATTGGACAAATAAGGTTAGTAATTCCTTGGAAATATTTTGTAGAGCACATAACCTACAAAATCGTGTAGTATCTTGTGAAATGTTACCTCCGATTTTTCCGTAATTGAAGTGATTAATAACAAGTCCGCCAAATAAATATATTGTGTTGCTGTTAGTAATAATTATTATAATTAATAGGTAAGTGTATTTAGTATCTAAATCTACCTACTTACTTAAGAGCAAAATTATTTATATGAAAATAATTAAAAGGTACCAAATATTTATTATAGTGAAATTATATACTACATCTATCCAAAAATATATATGTAGATTTCGTATTAAATTTGGACAAAAATTCTGAAATTAGTGTGAAGGTCTAGTAAAACAACCTTTTCAATTAACCCATTAGCGCCTAGCGTAACCAAGTGGTTACGCTTACAGGAATCTATTTCGGGATGGCTCCCGCGATAAGTGTTAGTCTTTATTCAAAGATGGCTACACAGGCTCATTTTCAAACAGTTGAACACCTGTTTTTAGTTCGTAACTTGAGGTTTTGTTATTCTATCGGTGCGAGTAGGTGTTGTGTAGTTTGGAGATTTATTTTTTTTGTCAAAAATAGGATGGAACCAACTTTTGAGTAAGTACATCTTCTTTGTTTGTTTTTTTTTTGCATGTATATTCCTATTATGACAAAATAACATCCTATCCTTGGTATATACTAAAAATACGGTGAGGTTTTAGTTATGACACCTGAGCTATAGGTGTCTTTTGACACGTGTAACCATATGGTTACGCTAGGCGTTTACACTATGGAGTTTTAAAATAGCTATTTATACAATAAGTTTAC